>CM052190.1:9288413-9350960 GCA_028455805.1 Lasioglossum figueresi | reverse complement strand
CGACAAGTTTTATCTCTAAATCGCCGGAACACAAAGGAGTACACTAACTAAGAAATTGAGAAAACGTTATAAATGATGAAACTGATAAAAATGATAAAACGTTATAAATGCCTCGATTTCTCTTGAGATATGAAAAATAGCTTCCTAAATGTGCAGACTATAAAAATAAATAAACAAATTCTTATAAGTCACCCGTTATTTATTTGAGAAGTTTGAAAATTAAGCAACAAGTTTTATCTCTAAATCGCCGGAACACAAAGGAGTACACTAACTTAGAAATTGAGAAAACGTTATAAATGATGAAACTGATAAAAATGATAAAACGTTATAAATGCATCGATTTCTCTTGAGATATGAATAATAGCTTCCTAAATGTGCAGACTATAAAAAAATAACTTCTTATAAGTCACTCGTTATTTTTTTGAGAAGTTTGAAAAGAAGCGACAAGTTTTATCTCTAAATCGGCGGAACACAAAGGAGTACACAAACTAAGAAATTGAAAAACGTTATAAATGATGAAACTGATAAAAATGATAAAACGTTATAAATGCTTCTATTTCTCCTGAGATATGAAAAATAGCTTCCTACATGTGCAGACTATAAAAAGAAATAAACAAATTCTTATAAGCCACCCGTAATTTTTTGAGAAGATTGAAAATTAAGCAACAAGTTTTATCTCTATGTCTCCGGAACACAAAGGAGCACACTAACTTAAAAATTAAAAATCGTTAGAAATGATAAAACGTTATAAATGCTTCGATTTCTCTTGAGATATGTTATAACTGCGGATCTTTATTCAAAATAAAAAATGTTTCAGATAAAAATGTGTTTTTCTTCTTTCAATAATTTGAGTAAATCAAGAAAAAGGTAACAATATTCCTAATTTTTTTGAATGTTTGTATACTTTAATATTGGTTATGAATGCATCAAATCCGAAGTCAAGTTATACTAGACGTTTCAAGGGTTAGGTTGTAGAACATGCTGGTTAAAAAGTTGTCAAATTAGAAATGACCAGGCGCGAATGTGTGTGTGTTAAAACGAAGGACAACCTCTGTGCATCGAATGAAAATCTAAATAAATAAAAATGCAAATGTTCGTTTGTTCAAAATCTTGAATCTCCGAAAGTTCTTCGCCGTTTGTATTAAAATTTTGACTAAACGTTGCATTCGAATACGCGCGTGTTTTTATATACCAGACTGAGCCACAGCAACGCGTGGCCGGGTACAGCTAGTAATTAATAAATAAATAAAAGAATGGCAGGGCAATGGATGCCGGTATAGAAATGGCGTCGTTCGAGGCCATTGGAGGCGAGCTCTTTCGCTATCCGGCAAGAGAGAATCGCGTGCGAGAAAGTTCCATTAAAATGAAAATCTGATCTCGGCCACGGAACTCGAGGACGGAAGAGGCGCGGAGGTTACGTTTTCCTTCTTAATTTACGGTTTACTTCGTCCTCATCTACAAAGTAGCGTACCACCAGGCAGCCCCTCGGCCGCATTAGATGGCCACGTAACGTAATCACGATACACAATCGATGGATGGAGCCTGTTCCAATTTAACGGTGCGTTCCCGCGTTAAATATAACGAGAGAAACGGTTTACGTGCCCCGGCACTACAACCGGAGACAATTGAATAACGAGACTAATTAGTGTCCCGCTTGTGCGGCTGGATGAAAGGTAAATTTTGGTCGGGGCGCGACGATGGCGGCGGCGGCGGTCGTCGACGCGCATTCATCGTTATTTGTACGTTTGTACTTTGCATAAATTTCGCGATTGTTTCCTGCCCGTTCGATCCGGCATAATTTATCGAGCCACAGAGGTACAGAGAGGATTCCGGACGGTACAGATAGGCTCAAGTACTGCATACCTTCGCAAGAACTGTCTGCTGCTAGAACCAACTGCAAGATCCTCGTTTAGAATCTGATTGACATTGTTGCTTCCATCGACATTGTTAGTCCTAACACGTTCTTACTCGCCGGTGGTTATCCCATAATTTTTGGGAGTCTATGATCCCAGAGGTTATTTAACCTTTGCTCAGAAAAGAAACATTTCTCTATTCTAAAATATTTCCTTTCTACACGATTTTATTCGCGCATAGGTCTAATTTGTATTTTTAAGAATGGCAAACCAATTTTCAGTGCTACCTCAGAGTCGCCATTCGAGTGCTAAGGGTTAATAGACTTCTCAAGAAAAGTTTCAAAACGAGAATCTCATTCAGCACGTCGAAACGAATAAAATTACGTATAAGAAGCTTTGGGAGGAGTGGGATTGTAAAGTTCCGTCGACCCCTCGGCAACAGCAACTTTTCGAGAATCTCGAATTTCATTCTCAGTGAAGTAATCTGATAATTTCGTTTCGGATTAGCATGCATACGAATATTACATATTACGTAATTCGTTTTCAACAACGCAGTAGACCACCTGTAATTCTTGACGGTGTTATTTTATTCCTTTATTTATAACATTCACGCACATAGAATCCCTCAACGGTCATCTGGGTCGGTCAGCAAATTTTGTAAGATTCCCTGTTACCTGCATTCGCCGTTTCCAGGTAGTACGTCCAGAAAAGCTGTAATCGTTTACTGCTGTATTCCTAAGTTTCCTGGCACTGTGCACTACATAATACAACAGATTTGCGTAACAAAATAGCTAGTTGGGTAGCAAAACACGGCGAAGATACCGGCTAACAAAGTACGTTCACGGCCTTGCGTATTACACAAGATTTGGCAAAGGAATAACGCGGAAAATTTCCGCCTTGTGTTTTTCCAAGATGTACTTTCAGAAAGAACACGTTCCATCGTAGCTTTCGAAGTTCGGAGGAAAACTTGAGCTTAGAAGATGTACTCCGGAGAAACGACGATTTGGAACCGAGATCTTGTATTCCAGATGGGTCGAAGAATCGTTGGGACGTGCCTGAACAAACAATCTCGGATCACGTTCGGGGACTAGGATCCATTGGTCAATCTTTGGATGACATGCTGTAGATATATTGTAGATCCACTGAAATCTTTACATAGCCTTTTGCATATTTTTCAATCCACTTCTTTCAGATCACCGTGAATCTTCTTCTTGGATTTGTTACTCATAATAATCTCAAATGACTGCGAAAACGTGGAATTTGGATAGACCGTTTACAACTCTGGGTCAAAACGGACCCAACGGCCACCGTCCAAGGATTAATAAAAGAACGGTGAAGCTTGTTCTATATGTCGGTGATCGTGAAAGTGGTCTAAGTAAAAATTCCAAATTACTATAATTATACGAAGTCAAAAATTAATATTGCAAAGTTCTAAACGAGTTCACTTTCATAATCACAAGACTGCGAGTTAAGAGACACAGGAGCTAAGTGT
The DNA here is from genome assembly GCA_028455805.1 of Lasioglossum figueresi. Classification (NCBI taxonomy): domain Eukaryota; kingdom Metazoa; phylum Arthropoda; class Insecta; order Hymenoptera; family Halictidae; genus Lasioglossum; species Lasioglossum figueresi. Next base: position 9,347,615 of record CM052190.1, on the reverse strand, counting down.
CTATCTTTCTTTAATAGCTTTAATAAGCTGTAGCTGATACATCGATATCCTTAAATACGTTCGACCTGTTCACCACTTTGAATTACATCTACTCATTTCTGTTACAAATGCGTAAAATCCGCAGTCTAATAATCATCAACGCATTCAGTCGAGACTAGGAACAAAACACTGATTGCCAATGTCCCTGCACACGATTCAGCAGATGCGTGATCGAACTTGTTAAGCAACGGAAGGGTCTGTGTGGAAGACACTGATTGTACGTGAAAAAAGATGAGATTTTAGGTCGATAATGGAGAAATTCTGGACCCGATGAACGATTTTTCCCCACGGATAGAGAACGGAGCGTGGCGAACGATCGAAAATACACGGTCCGCCACCGGCGAGAACGAAATATGCAATTGGAGTGGTCGATCCTTGAGCAGAGAGAGCCTAACTAGGTCCGCAGGGACCACAGGGCCCCTGTGCCCCACCTCTGCCCCCGCCGAAGGCGAAGAGGACGTTGAGGAAGGCAGAGCCCACTACCTACCAACCCGAGACACACCATTCTTCCTTCCTTTCGAACCGATTATTCGACCCTATTCCCTACCTCCCTCCTTCGCACTTGTCCTTTTTTTCACTAGCTCCGTCGCTCTTTATCTCTCTCGCTGTCTCCTTCGTTTACGAAGCCTCTCGGTCATGGATCGTGTCTCGATCAGCGGTGCTCATTTTTCTTCGGGACGCGGCAGGAGATCGTAACTAGACTGACGATCTTTGCTTCGAATAACCATTTGCCAGTTCTGCTGTAACACACTGGAGAGCCAGATTCAAATTTCATCCCTTAGAGGAGTAAACTCGTCTTTCCAGGATTGCAAGGGCGAGGAAGGCGCGTTCTCATTTCTCGATAATACCAGAATGGGGTTTTTCAGTAGTCAAAAACGCTTGATAAAAGATCAATCTAAGCCGCGAACGCTCTCAAAAGTCCAATTTTTTTCGTTTGCGACGCGTAATTTGCATTACTCGGAAACATGCAACTGCGCATGTAGCTATTTTCATAGTTACGTGCTGGCAAATAATGCAAATTACGCAAAAAGAAAATGTCTGCGCTTTCTTTTGGTATAGCACAATTGTTGAAACTCCAATTAACCCTTTGCACTCCGAATTATATTTTAACTTTGTTGCCAACAATTCCCTACTATTTCGAGTGCCTTATTTAAAATTTAGTTTCTTCAACATTTTTTATGCGATGCAAATTTCATTTCAAATTAAGTCGAACTTATTCTAAATGGTAAAATCTTGGCTTTCATTTTCTTGCATATTTCATTTCAAATAAAGTTAAACTTATTCTAAATGGTAAAATCTTGGCTTTCATTTTCCCTTGAGAAGACGACATGACTTTCCGAACGACCTAATACATTTTTCTTTCTGCGATGTCGAGTCACACTCGACAAAGGAGTGCGAAGGATTGCAAGGTTCCGGGATTCCACTTCTGATTTCTCAATAATGCAAAGACGGGGTTTCTTGGTAGTCAAAATCGCTAGACGAAAGATCAATCTAGGGGGCTATGTGCCTCAAAAGTTCTACTTTTACGTTTACGACGCGTAATTCTCATTATTCGGCAGCATATCGACAACCACGATAGACGGCAGCACCGTCGCCTGTCCATTGCTTCTCGCGGCTCCGCGACATGCTGCCGAATAATGAGAATTACGCGTCGTAAACGTAAAAGTAAGACTTTTGAGGCAAATAGCCCCCTAGATTGATCTTTTATCTACCGATTTTAACTAATAAGAAACCCCGTCTTTGCATTATTAAGATATCAGGAGTGGAATCCCCGGACCCTTGCAATCTTTGCGTACGTATACGTGGTCTAGCGGTGTGTGAGTGTACTGTGGTGACTATGTGCAGTCACACGCGAGTGTCGTCTGTCTAGGAGACGCAGTCCATAACAAGGCGAAAGGAACGTCCAGCAGGAAGACGCCGAAAAAGCTATCGGGAGAGGAGGTTTACGACAGAAAAAATGTACGTAATGGACGGAGAGAAAGAGTCGAACGCGCGGATGAACGGTTGAAGGGAAGAAGACACGAGGCGGATGGTAAAAAAGAGTTGGTCGAAAGAAAATTTCCTGCGGCCTAACAGGAAGATGCTAAAGAGAGAAACAACGGGGCGAAGTTAATGACAGAGAAAAAAAAAGGAGGAAAGTAATGGGGAAAGAGGAAAACGGTGGAAGAGGGTCTCGTTCGAGAAGTTAAAAGGACGAGGATAGGAAATGGTTAGAAAAGGAAAAGAATAGAAGAATGTTAAATACAACGAGAAGGGGGTAGAGAGGTGGGAACAAGGGATGGGGAGAGAAGGGAAGGGAGAGAGAAAGAGAGGGTGGGAGGGAGAATTGGGTAAATAAAACGAAAGTGAAAGAGACGGATGGAGAGAGAGAGAAAGGGACAGAAAGGGAAAGAGGGAGAGAGAGAGAGAGGAGGCGGTGCAGCCTGGAGCTAGGCACGGCATTCCAGGACCCAGCTTCTCCTCTTCGTCCCTTTGCCAGGATCAGGGTCAACATCAGGATCGTTGAATGGATAAGCGAACCTCTAGGCATCCCCTCGCTGCATCGACCGTACAAACAGTTCCATGCGGGTCGAATTGCACTCCTTCGATTATTGAGAACGTAACAGACTTTCGCGTCCAGTCTAGAAACGATTTAGGGATGTTCTAATTCGGTTTCTTTTGGTTTACCTACCTATTTCATAATTTTTAAGGGCCTATAATTCTTGGCTGGAGACCTCTCAATGAACCCCTCGACAGCAATTGTTGGCTAACAACTCACCCTTAATTATACATATAATTGTTCCGTTCGGGATTAGAAATGTACAAGATACACTTCACAGCACAATTATTCGAAGTCCTATTAATGGGCTACGGTAACTGAATTTAACACTGAAAGTTGTAATTCATTAATTGCAAAGGCTACGAATTTAGTTGCACACCTAATAGTCACGTGTCGATAAACAAGTTTAGAGAATTGCATTGTTACCAGTGATCAATAAAAATTACTGGTAATCGCTGGATATGTTCCTAGTCTTATACCGTATAAATAGAAATCTTTAATACAATGGTCCTTCAAACACAGTTTCCAAAATTGATGCTTGTAGAATTGATATTGTATCTCTGTTCGTGGAAAGGACAGACATTCACAACTAGTTTTGCAGCTATATAAAACATTGTTAAAAAAGCTTAAAAAATCGGAATCAAATTGTCGAAAAGAGTTTTTGTACGGAACACTATAAAAATCGGACCGAACTTTTCGAAGGTCTAGTTAGGTCCGGCGCAGATAAACCGGCCAACAATTATTTATTTCGAAGGATTCGGTTTATTTACGAGCGACGAGGACTCGGCTTGAAAATATGATTCCTTTATGTACGCTACGGTACTTTTATGGTCCACGATAAACCATTAACGACGCTTTTATGCCTGTGTCGAATTCGCGACAAACACGCCGCGCGTTTTTATCCGCTCCGTTTGAAATAGATTCGAATAGATCGCTCGAGTAATCCGGACAGATATACGTTCGATGATGAATGATCGGTCGAACACGAGGCTAAATTAACAACCGGTTTAACGTGTATACGGCTCTCGAAATTAGATGCGCGAGAGATCCTTCTGGGATGTGTCGACATTCATGCACTTTGGAGTTTCGTTTAACATTTTCTTGTTTATCGAGTCGTTTCGCGAGTAATACGAACTTTCTTTCGTATTTGTAGAAGGTGAAACAGGAAAATTACAATCCTAAGTATTCTGTATATTTCTCGCTATTTTCCGTAATTGTTAAAACAATTTTTTGAGACAATAATGTTCGTGATTTAATTTTCTATTATATTTCCAATATAGTTCGGTCGCAATTCTGCTTTTTCATTCTGAATCTGCCAATACCCGTACCTTTTGTTTATTAACAAACACTAGCTTCCATTCGTTCCATTTTCTCACACCAATTTCGTAGTTATACGTACGCTCACTTTTATACTCGGTCATATCTCGCATAATTTATGTCCTATGATATTAATTTTTAAAATGCTAAATTTTTAAATCCCTGAATATACGACTCTATTTTATTCACGATTTTCGATTTTAGAAGAATATGCAAAATTACAACATATACGGCAAGAAATTAAACATTTTATAGTATCTACGAACACACTGCGAGTCACATCGTTACGATTTTATAGCGAAGCATGAAATCCTTCTCGAAGTACGTTTACTAAAAGCGCTCAATGATGAAATGTATGAATGTTACGTACGAAACCGGAAGCCAGTAGAAAATCGTAAATTTTTATACGCACGTAGTAATTGATATGCCGTAATCTTCCAAGAAAATGTCGAAGAATTTTTAAATAACGGGAAGCCGAACTACGCCAAACTATAAAACCGATCAATTTGAGGCGGAATGTTAATATTACCTACTCTGTTGATAACATTTCATTCGAATACTAATATTCGAATAAAAATGTTCGAAGAATTTAAAAATACTCGCGTTAGTTTTAACTCGCTAAAATAGTTGAACGAAACTCAATAAAATTATTTTGCACGTGAATCCGCTCATCCCTAGACCATGGATTTTTATGCAAAATGAAAACTGTCTTGGTTGCAAGAGAGAAACGGGAGTTAGAAAAAAATTCATTTCTTATTTCATCTCTTAATAATTGTAGTAAGTTGAAGATAATAAAACAGTGTTTTAGTGTTTTTACATTCCACATTCTTGTCACGAATGCATGTAATCCGCAGTGCACTCGTCACCGATAAAACTTCGCCATAAAGTTAGCTGCCAAAAATCTGCAGTGTTCTTGTCCCCAATAAAACTGTCGTCACGAAAGGTTATTATTTAGTTTCTAAAAAGCATTCTCGGCTCAGGCTATCGTTCTCCGAAAAGTTTATAAAATTACTATTTATCTTGCCAGCGTATCGATTGTTTACAATGGTCTCCGATGAAGAGAAAGGAAAAGATGAAACTAGAAACGAGGGACAGATGGCGAGCGAAAATGTCCAGATTTTTGGCCTGCGAGAGACCGATCATTCCCAGCGTAGGCACAAGCCAGGGGGTCGCCATTTCCATTTGCCTCCTCGTTCCTCGGGGCCTTTGAAGGATCAAGGATCAAGGATCAAATCGCCCACTGGCGGCGAGGTTTTCCCGTGGCAGGGAGAACTTTCACCAGCAAACGGAAAGAACGGAGCCCGAGGCAGCAGCGTGTTGGCTGGGCTTATCGCTCGCCATCGTTGTCAATAATTATCTACGTCTATCTCGTCGTTATTATTTTTCCGTCCGATCAGTGAGACTGGCGAGCTCTGCTCTCCGTACTCTCGGGCCGCAGATAAGATCGTGTTTATCGCGTCGTTGCCGGGCTGGTTAGGTACGGATTAGGCTCGGAAAAAAAGTCAGCCTTCTCGTGTCCTGAGAGACGCAGCTCGACGACGACGGATTTAGAATTTTGTTCGTTATTACTAAAAATATCCACGGGTCGAGGGTGTTCCGAAGAAATCTGTGGCGATAGTGGTGCAGAGTGCGCCCCGGGGGGGGACTACGGGGGTGGGTTTCCAGGGCTGGTCGCTAGGCAACTTGCGCCCCCACCCTGCAAGGGCAACGTGCTTTTCCATGCTCCCCTGTCTACAGGGTGATCCGTCAAAATTTGGCCAACCGTGCGCGCTCGATGCTTCGAAGATGATGCCCGAACCTGGACGAGCCTCTCTGACAGCGGATGCGTGTGACGCGCGACAGATACAGAAAAACCTGCAAATGGGAAAAATGACTCAACCCTCGAGTCGGGGGACGCGTCCCATGAAAAGGCTTTTTGGCTGACAGCACGTGATAGCGACAGTGATTTAGGTACACTGTCTGACAATACTATAAGACATTGCGTCCACATGACTCACGAAACTGTTCGAACACTTATGAGAGACTTGTTATTATTATTATTATTATGTACCCGAAATCCATTTATACAAATCTTTACAATACGAAAGAAAAAGAAAAATTAAAGTCTTAACCTAAAAGTAATTATAAAGAGACATGCCACAAGCTGTAGGAATGCAGATATTAAATTAATATATAATTGTACGCAATTTTCTCTTGAATGATTGCAACGACCCATTGAAAAAGTCAATATTATGATACAGCGATGTAGAGTCCGCAATAATACGATTTAACACCTTGCCCTACGATTTATTTTACGGTTTCGGTGATTAGAACTTTCTTTGTAGTTCGTAGTTTCCTAAAAAAGGAGAAAATTTATGTCTATTGTACGCCTACATGTTCTCCGGTAACTATACAATAACAAAAGCAAAATAGAATTTCATCCTGGGTTAAAGGAAATTAATAACATACGTATTCGTTAGACTCTGTACAAAATCTTCATCACGAGTCTGACACGATATTGTAGAGCAAGGGGTTAAGGGATCCATTAATCCATATGTGGATTTGAACTTAATTGTTTGAAATCCTGCCCCAGTTCTCAAAACACGTTCAGGTACGTAAAAATTGATTTGCCCCGTTATATATTATACAATACTTACAGAAATATTAAAAGATAGTACAAGACAAAAGAGTGGGAGAAATATCGGGTTGTAAAGAAAGTTAGCTAACAAAATAGTCGTGCACATATTCTGAAAGCTTATGTTTCAACGCATCTCTCTGCGACAGTCATTTTTGGTTTAGACAATTTTACAGCTACCAAATAGAAGTTTAAACATGGAAGAAAGTAAGATTCATTTTCGCCATTTGATGATTTTTTATTTTCGAACGGGAAAGAATGTTGAAGAAACAGTGCGGAAGATTTGTAGCGTTTATGGGGATAGTTCTGTAGGTGAAAGTATCGCACGGAAATGGCTTGCTCGCTTCAAAAGCGGCAATTTTTATTTGGAGTACCGAGAACGTTCTGGTGCGTCTTCAGTGGCTGATGACGATATAATCACAACAGAAATCGAAAATACCATATAGATGGCAAAGAGTAATAGAACAAAGTGGCAAATATATTGTAAAATAACATTACGTACGCGAATAAATACTTTGTCTTAAAGTTTTGCTTCAAAAACGGTGTATGGAGGAGTATGGAGAGAAAAAGGAAAGAAATAATCAAAGGGAGAGAGGAAGAGACAATATTAGATGTAAGACATTAGAATAGATTAACGTCGATGGTAGACAATAAGGCGTAGGGCATTGTATGGGATATGGATGGAGAGATTTGTGACATTGAGAAAAAAACTGTAAGCCAAGTCCAATTTCTTGGCCGCGTGGCCGAAATAAAATAAATACTACTACTTACATATGGATTATTAACATTGTAAATAAGCATGACTCTCTAGATTATACAGGTCAAGTTTCAAGTGAATCGAAATACGTATACAATAGTTATGAATTACTTCTCACAAACATAACCGTTGCTGATGCCACAAAAGTATTTGAATAGGTCACTTTTAAGTCTTTAAAATTTAGTATGTTTAATATGTGTGACCTTTGGCACAAATAATAAATAATAAATATTTATTATGCATGATAAAAAGTATTACACCCGTAAAATGAAAAATGGTATGGATTACCAGTTGTTAACGTTGCATATAAGCAGGTAATAATACTTTGAAACAAATTGTACCATTGAATTCGAATACATTATTACGTGATAAATGATAAGTAAAGTATTTCATGGTAAGTGTTCAAATACTTTCGCGAGTCACTGTATGTTACAAACCACAATTTTTTTCAACAATTGTTACATTCACAACAAAATGTTACCGAATTGTCTGGCATTATCGAACCACGGAATTTTTTATTTATAACGAGTTTGAGTTGTTAACGAAAAATGGAGACCGGTGAAATATTTCTTAAAAAATTAATTGATAATAAAAATAAAAATAAATCTTCGTAATTACTTGTATTATGCGTGCAATGAAGTTCTTTTAACCCGAGGTAAAATGACGAACATCGAGATTTTATCGATTGCATCGTTGACGGAACAAATTCATATAAGAAATTGCATTTCCTGTTTTAATAATTTCAGGAGTATAACGTAACAGCATCGTTCGACTTTTCTGTCTTTATAGTTTTATAAATCCGCAGTCTGGTTATCAGTTTCGAACAACGTTATGCTAATTTTCGGTAACACCTCCCGTTAAATATTCAATACACCATAATCCCCCATGAAAGAATCACTACAGCACGAACGATCCGAAAACAAAAAATCGGAAACCGGTGATTTCAACAGTGGTAGTTTCAGAGGTAATTATGCAAGGTTCACGGCAGAATTGGCGCTTCGAATGTGAAATAAAATGAAATTACACACGCGACTAACTTCGCCGTACATCATTCGGTTAAATAAAATAGCACGAAGTACCCGGCGTGGTGCAAAGCACGTTGCTAAACGAGGGTCAGTAACCCGAGGGACCGTGTGCAAGACGGACAGGTCTGTCAGGAGACTATCATCGTTCCCGACGACGATTGCGATATAAACGAGCGGCGTACACGAGGCGCAAAACTTTCTGGAATCATTAGGTATTCCGATTCAAGGAAACACCCTGCTAATGTACAGAGAGATCTTCGGGGCCACGACACGATCCTTCGATTCCGCTCTCGACCGCTCGAACCGTTCTCCCTGCCTTCGCTTCGGTTCGTCCTCGTTAAAAAGGCTTTGAAACGAGCGCATAAAATATGCACTCGCTTGACCGTCTCCCGACTTCCTGTTCGTGCGTGGACGGCTCCGATGCCCTGTCGCGTCCCTTTCGCAAGTTTCGGCGAAAAGAGGAAATGTCTTTCCATCCGCGTCACTCATCTTGCCGCGCGCGGCAGCGTAAGCGCCACGCTATGCAGACCGCTTTCGGAATAACGCACGGTGTTCGAACTCTCATGGGACTCGCACAGCAGAGTATTTGGCCCGAAAAAACGGAAGAAAGTCGATTATTTTAACCCTTGGCACTCGAGTGGCGTCTCTGAGGCGCTATTAAAAATTGTTGTACTATTATTTAAAATATTGTTTAGACTATTAGATATATGCCGGTATTTAATCAATTACTAAAAATTTAAGTATTGTATGAGGTATTATATCAATTCCACATCTATCAAATTTAAAAAATTATGGAGAATGGAAATATTCTGGGTCAGAAGAAACGTTTGATTTTCGAGTTAAAATAGCTCCGAGTGCAAAGGGTTAAAAGTGGCATAAAACCATTTTCGAGAAAAATTTTAAAGTTGTCAGGAAGAAGGACAAATGTCGCATACTTTCACTTTCGCGATATTGCTGTTTAAAGTTTTAATCACTAATTCTTTGACGTAGGACATCGGTTAAGTTGCATTATTGTTTTTAGCCTTTCGAATTTGTTTCTATGATTTTTTCAATTGTAAATACGTAAATCCTATACTATAAAGACACAATTAATGCATAAACTCAAATTTTTTGAAATTTTGACATCCGGCGTTTTACCCTGCAACCACAGAATTAAGCTAGCAATTTAAATATTAACATTTCTTCGTTATCTTATTGCCGTCTAAAGTTTTTATAGCTAATGCTTTGACATAGGACATCGGTTAAGTTGCATTACTGTTTTGAGCCTTTCGAATTTGTTTCCATGATTTTTTTCTGGTAAATACGTAAATCCTATACTATAAAGCACAATTAATGCATAAACTCAAATTGTTTGAAATTTCGACATGCGTCGTTTTTCCTTGCAACAACAGAATGAATACTCGCGACGAGTAAAATACGATGCAATTTTTAAAAAATTGTTAGCCTTTGACCATTAAAATTCCAGGTCAAGGTCAATTTAGTGACATTTTCCTTAGTTCGATTTCAACGAGATCAAGGATGTAGAATCATCTTATGGTAGCCGCAATATATAATTTCTTTACACCCTGTACACTACCAGCTTAGAAATGTAAAATAATTTGTTATCATTTCGATACTAGGTTAATTATCATGTACATTAGTAATAAATAGACTGTGGATCTTGATTGCAAGAAACAGTAACTAGATTGAATGTTACTTCTTCCCGTAATGATCTTGATAGAGGAGAAATTCTATATTGACATCTTGCTTTTTTAAAATATTTCAACAACTTCGATTTTCGTATACTCAATTTTGCTATAAATGCATAAAGATCCGCAGTCTAGTTATAAAGTACACCACAATTAATATATTTATTATTATACAGTTTTTAGCAATATATTTTGAGTTACGTCACTTTTCTTATGAATGAATCAAGCTTATCTGGGTAAGGGCTGAGTGACGCGAAGGTTTCCGACTTTCGTTCGCAAAAATGTGGTAACTGTTATTGTTGGCTGGTTAGCGTCGCGACGAGGACCGCGTAGATGCGTTATCAGCCGGTTGTAGAGCAGCTACGCTAAGAATCTCGAGGAGCAAACAAGAAAAGAGGTGTGTGGGAGCGGAGGAAAAGGTAGCAGAAAGCGCGAGGGGCTAGGTAAAAGGAAACGCGGGTAGGAGAGCGGCGGAGGTGAATGCGAACGGGCAACACAGGGTGTGTCGCGAATGAATGCGATCCGACGCCATTTTGAAAGGGTACGGGAATTAATGGCGATAGGAAAAAGTAGATTGCGAAAACGCGACCGTTAAGGATTCATCATCCGGTGCGCGATTTTCAGGGTGAAGAAACCAAGAAAATCTACTGGGGCAAACGTGCCGCCATTTTCTCGCGTGGTACACTTCCACCGTGCACGGTCGTACGTAAGGTTGCATTTTTACCAGGTGCACGAAGTACCCGAGGCAGCTTTGCTGCTAGCAAAATGGTCGAAAATGCCGAGAAAAGGCCGCGACGATCTAAATGCTAACTCGGCACCGATTTGCATAAAAAGCAATGTACTAGGCTCGTAAGAACCGATTGGGTATTGCAGACACAACCCTGGCATGTCTTTTTCACGTGATCATTTTGCATCTGGTGGAACGTATGGGAATTGCATTGTTGTATAAAAGTTGATTGCATTGTTATGCTCGATGAAAATGGAGGCATCTGGGAAAAGTCCTGGGACGTCCTATTGGCGACGAGCAGACTGGCGAGAATTTAAAAACGTCGATATGTTATTTTTAATTTATTGAAAATGAAATTTTCATACGTCTTCATTGAAAGAATTTAAAAATGTCAGCACATTTCCCAAAATCATTAGAGAGAGATTAATTCCTAGTTGGTTCCTGTTTCCTGCAATTAGTGCCAACAATTTTTATGTTGCATCAACATTCACAGTCTCTTAACACTTTACCTACCGGAAGCCTATTAATAGGATTTTCAATAATTCTGCTGTACCAAAAGAAAGTATATTATTGAGAGTGACTTGTTAGTTCACAATGAAAATTGCTGTTGCTATCGAAGGTTCCATTAAAAAGTGTTTAGTCGTGTTCCATAGATTTTTCAAAATTATGCAATAATCGCCGGCCGGTAATGTGTTAATAAATTAGCTTGCTGTGTATTAAATAAGGTCATTGCTAAGCCACGTGAGTCAGGCCCAGCTTCTCGAAATTCCTGATTTAAAGTTATCGTGTGATAACGATTATTGCAAATGGTCAGCTTCCAGATAAATACAGACACTCTCGCGATCGTTCGAACAGAAAATCGAATACCGAGATCATAAAAGGCGGTGCCGCGCGGATTTTAATAGCATCGGCAAGAAAGCATTCATTATCATCCATTATGTTGTCCACGCGAAATCGTAGATCCACGCAAAAGTGGTAAACGATCCAGGTCACACCGAGCACGCAACTTTCGACCCGCTTTTCCTGTCCATGCCCTATCGTAAAGGGTTTATTGCGAGCTACATTCCTCTCCCTTTAAATGTCGCTTAAAACTGCCACGATTTTTTCTTGTTAGCCAGCCGCACGCGAAATTTATAGCTGTTCCAAACGCGTCCCGCGCCAGCGATTTCGAAAAATCGAAGAAAAACTCGATGGTTTTTATTTTATCGGTAAATCGTTCGTTGTTATACCACGCTCACGAAGCACGTTCTCTGGTTTATAGTTGAATTTCGTTTGCATGTGCCCAACGGGAAACATCCGTGTATACTGGGAGTCCAACTAATTTTCCGTTCAAATAATTGAAGTTCGCGAGCGGATAAATTCAGTCCATTAAACATTCGCTCGTATATAATAATGCTCGAAGCCGTACAAAAGAAATGGATTTGCGAGAACAATGAATCTATGACTCTTGGCGAGTCCATCTTTTATTCATTTTATAACGAAGATAAAGCACCGAACTAATGACGATATCAAATTACTTAATGGTTATAAGTTATAATAATTTATCATAAAATTGATGTGCATTCGGTTATCCCATAAATAACGCGAATTCCGTCTCGGCCTTTCGAAACGTGGAGTACAAAAACCGTCGCAATTATTGGCCTTTCGTGTGCAATTTTGCGCATTGCAGAAATCGAAGAAAAATGTTAGAACACTAATTTTGTGATTATGGTTTTGTACTTTGTCTCCCAAACATATGAAAATGGTTATTTATGGGATCGATTATATTTTTTACCGATAAAGAAAATACGAAGAAACATTATTCGTCTGAATTTATTAAAGACAGAGTTACGTTCTTGTTTAGTTTCTGTGTGGAACGAGATAATAATAATTTTCAAACGCGTTTTTGCGGTTCGCGCTAACTAAAATCTCGTTCGAAGGAACGCAGGTTTACCTGCAAGAGAGACAGGCAAATTAATAAATCGATATTGCTGGCCAAGCTATACATACCACGTTATAGCACTAGAGGAACCAAGTAGTAAACCAAGTAAGTGGTCAAATAAATATTTTACGTGTCGCCGACCAGGTACAGCCGAGACTGCTACGCTCAAAGACAAGATTAATTCACACATTAATCATAAATCAGTCTGCAGCTTTTGAAATGTGAACTTCTGAGGGAAGTACATCCTTCTAGATAGAAAGTTCAACTGTGATTTCTTGCCATAACAATGCTCGTATCGTTGTATAATTGAGCTGTATACTATTTCATGACTAATTAATAGACTGCAGATGTTTAGGTAGTTTGCAATTTTTGTAGAAAAATTTCAAGAAAGTCGAATCCAATGAAATATTATTTCCACTGATGATAGATCCAAAATAAATGAAAAATAGTAAATTCTGTCGTATTTTATATTTCAGCATTCATTGAAAATTTTCATAACGCGTAACTGCATAAATATCCACGGTCTACCAATTAATCTTGACTTAGAGTAAGTAATAGTCGTAGTAAATTATACACATGTAGACTGGTGGAATCTTCCAAGAAGAATATTTGCAAAAATATTTTCTGTTATTATTCGAGACTTCTATCATATCGTGTTCGAGCATATCGACGTGCCAATTCACACGGCCCCCTTGTTTGTTTTATTTCACTCGTAACACACGTTTTCTGCTGGATGTTCGATATTTTGTAATGCAACGCGTGCGAGTTGCGCCAGTGATGCACATTCTTCAGGATCATAGATGCACAGGCATTTGAGAATTACATCATAGCTATTATACGACCGCTGTGGTACGATATGCACGTCCACGGTGTGCTGCAACTGCAACAGAACGCACAGCTCGCTTCGCGACGCGACGAATTAACGATTAATGTTTAGGACGTCTATAAATTGCGTGAATATTTAAGCATCTCGTGAAATTTCATGAAACTCAACGTTGTATACGTATCTATAGTGGACCCAAAAAGTGTTTGAACAAACACTTGTCGTTCATCTTTGTCCAAGATATTTTCTCATGACACAGCGACTGCGAAATTAAAGACGTTTCTCGGCCCATTTATTGCAAATTGAAACGTCTGTGAAATTAAAAAATTTTCTCGAAGCTTTCTTTTTACAATGACCGCTTAAAACTTGATCTACAATTCTTTCTAGTCGATTTATCGAGTATGAATGAAAGATGTGCTGCTCATTTTTGTCAAAAAAAAAGAAAACGTAGATCAAGTTTTAAACAGTCTTTGTGAAACAGAATATTCAATCTTCAAATCTGTAATAGATTCGTCTAGAAAAAAATTTATTTCATATTACGGACGATTCAATTTGCAACATTTTTAATCAAACACGAGTCCTCGGTTTTTCACCTGCTATATCGTGTACAAATATTCTAGAAAAAAATAATTGTGGTCTGCGAAAGTAGAGGCCTCAAGGTTTAAAATGAATTCAAATTTAATTATTTTACCATTTTTTTAACGAAATTACAATGGTTCAAATATTTTCTAAAAATTAGTATCAACGAAGAATACTGTCTTTTGAAGACATTACTACGAGAAGACATTGCTACGTTAAAAACCAGGCTGAGTGCAAAAAGCTAAAGGCTGCACGTGTTTCGCGAGGAAGAGTCGACAGTGTGAACGGAGCTTTAGGTGGCACGACTCTTGCCATATCGTTAGGAGCCGGCGCGCGTCTCTTTTCTTCTTTCTTCCAACTTGTTTCCAGACTCCCGACCACACTCGTGTTTAGTCTACGCCGTAGACTTCTACGTGGACCACCGCGTGGCAATCCTCCGCGTCTGAAGCCTCCTCGTTTTAGGAGAAGTCCACACTATCTATCTATGCAGCGATCCGTTCTCTATCCGTCTAAATATTCTCCCTAGACAGTGACTCGACGGACAGGTCCGGTAAACACTTCCGTGTAAAATTGACGAATTATAAATGGAGTGAGAGAGGCTTTGGTGATGCAAATAGAGCGATTTAAAATTGTACACTGTCCTCGGAATAAATCTTCTCGCTCTATTCTCATATCTTTTCGATCGCCGAGACACATTCGCCACGTACAAGAATGGAAAAATGTTCTGTTCGAATTTATATAATCAAATGCATATTATAGATGCATTCGATTTTTTTCAAGCTCTATAAAAATGTCGAATAAAGAATACAAGATTTCGATCGTATTTCGGTGATCACGGGGGAATAGCGGATATGGCGAACAGTGTGGAAGAACCTTTAGCTTGCTACGCACTGCGAGAGCTGTGACCGAACTTGAAAAATCGGACCCGGCTGCGTGCGTTCAACTACGCAGGATGCATTTCTCACCCTTTTTTCGGCCGCGTTTATATACTGCCGCAATTATAGGGGACTAAATGAAGCCGATGCACCACTGACACTCGTAGACTATGTTGGACACTGTGTGCTTTTAGGGTGCCGGAGAATTTTTTGGAGTATTGATTCTATTAACCGGAGATGACGAGTTAGGTCGTCATTCGTGTTTGTTGCAGAAAAATGTTCATTTTATTAGTAAGTCAAGAAATAATTCTCTCATTGCATTGTGTCACGATTAACCCTCGGACAACGGACGATTTTTATAGCTATATAATTGGCAATGCTTAGGACCGTTCACAGCTCTAATTAATAATTTTTAAAAATTTACTTTTGATGACATCTCCGATATCTTCGATGTCTTTCCGATATCCTCAACGAAACAGCTATTCAAGAAAGTCTAATTGCCACAAATTGAGTAGTTAAATGACCATTTGGATGTTTCCGGTCAAAAATGACTCCGGCACAGCACTCGGAGGGTTAAAATATATTTTCTCCGTCAATCATCTTAAAAGGTTGAAAACGATAGAAGAACATCGTCTAATCTTCTAATGTCTTTTCAGTTTTGTATTCAACCTCAAATAGGAGACATACAACTTGCTCGAAATAAAAGGTGCAATCTATATAAATATAAAAATAGATCTGCTAATCCTCTCAATCGCTACAGAACTCTAATAAATAATCCAGCAACTGTGTTAAACAGTTTCGAAAATCCTCTATGTTGAAATAGCGCCAGGAAAAATGGAAATGGCAGAGAACCAGTAAAACTCGGAATTTGCAGAATATAAAAGTAGAGAGGAAATGAAGCGTCCGTAGACAAGAGTTAAAAAAGAAAGAAAAAAATGTAGAAAGAAGAAGATAAATCAAACTTTCAAGTTCGAATCAAAGCGGGCAAAGCGTAACAAAGACAAAGGTGTCTCTCTTTTGACGCAATAAACCCGGGGAAAGATAATGAAAAGGATATAAACGTTCGGAACGGAAACAAAGACGAAGATGAAGACGTGGCCTGCATTTATTGCAATTCGTTATGATCGCGTCCCCGGCCTTATGAATACTGAATTCGACGTCCGACGTGTTATAAATGGAGTGAGAGAGACTTTGGCGATGCAAATAGAGCGATTTAAAATTGTACGCTGTCCTAGGAATAAATCTGCTTGCTCTATTCTGGTATCTTTTCGATTACCGAGGCATATTCGCGACGTGCAAAAATGGAAAAATGTTCCGTTACTTACATAATCGAATTAAGCTCTTTCTCGCGTTCTATAAAAATGTTGAAGAGAAAATATAAGATATCGATAGCTGACCTTGAAATGAATAAGGGTCTACGTTTATACGAATTTATCATCGTTTAGCGTCGTTTACAATAATTCTGTGTAACGAATGAAAATATAGCAGAAAAAGTAAGTGCAGTGAAAGAAAAAAAAAAAATATATTATTAGTACTCGTCATCTTTTCGCGGAACATGACGATTACAATGGTGCTTACTACAATCAATAAGTTCAGAGAAAATTATGTTTCTTTAAAACTACTGTTACGAATACATTTCATATGCACCTTAATAATAACCTTGCACGGGCCATTAGTTTTATAGAGAGAAAAAACGTTTCGGTCGATTTTCCTGCTACACACGAGAACCCCCCGTTAATGAATTAATAAATGAAGGTTGGTTATTATGCAAGCTCGTATTTTCCAGCGCGAGCAGTCGCAGAAGCGGATGTATCTCCGTTGGCTACGAGTTTCGCGCGAAACTGACGCTTTCGTAGAGAAGGATAACGTTCCTGCGATTTCGGTTGTTTGTCGATCCCTCGTGATGACGAGATGACGTTGACGTCATCGGCTGAACCATCGTTTTAAGTACCGGTGCAACGACCACGGCCAACTAGCGCTTATTTACCGGCCGACAGCCCGCATTAAGACGAGTCCTCTCGTTACGTATCGTCGGATCAAGCGACACGCATGGGTCTTTTCCGGACCAAAGTGACATACCCGCTCGATCCTCCGGGACCATAAGTGTACAAGGCTCCCCGTCGATTATGCTAATGAACCGGTATCGGTTTCCCACATCGTACGTCCGATTTCTATCTTTCGACCGTAAATTAAGATTCGATCCCGTGGCACGACGACGGAGAAAAAGAACGAGAGGCGAACTAAACGAGTGAACGGTTATGAATAGGGAAAAAACGATTCGCGCGAACGTAACCTGGAACGGAGGCTGCGCGGAGCTTCGACGGAACTAATTGCCAGCGTTCGCGGGGTAATGGCTAATTCTGTCCGCGCTGTAAAGACGGGCCCCGGAGAACAGTTCTCGAGCGAACCCGTACGATGCCGGGTACGCGGGAATTGAATCTCCTCGAAGGTTTTCGCGCGCGGACAGATTCGCACGACCGCAACAGGTCCATTCGCGAACATCCGCTGCGAGCCGGCCGGCCGTCCTCTTCCGCAATAAACGTAAGCCAGCGTTACCTTATCATCGACAGCCTTCGGGCGTCGACCGTACAGCGACGAGCAAACCAGAACACGCTTTTAACATTTTTGGAGATAGGGTGGCTCTATCGGTCAGTGACCATTTTCAAATAAATATACCAACGGTGTTCGTTATTTTTAACAACTGTTCGTCCGGAAAATTATCCGTGATCGAGAACGCGTTTCTAGCGCAGAGTATTGTTATTTACTGTAACATTGACAATTTACGGGATACACTGACCAAAGACACTGTTTTACTTTTTCGTTAGGCGGTCATTTTCTTATGTTTCGTTAAAGTTACTGTCGCCGATCCAACCAACAGGACCGACGAATTTCAAATAAACTGAAAACGATGGAAGCCTTTCGAGAACAAAATTGAACAAAAATTCTAAGCGCGGATGGCTGGAAATAACAGGCGAAATCTGCATGGAAATCGCTGTTGGACGGTGTAACGGCGCCGGAGGGAGGGGGGAAGCAGGACAGACAGTGGAGGGGAGTTAACTAATATCCGAGGATTGTTATCTAACAAGCGGGACCTGGCAGTGGAATCGACAAAGTTATGACGAACGTAGCCAGCTAGATAGGTGGAACGTGGAACTCGCATCTGTCTGGGCTGGTATAGGCATATAGGAAGTGGAAAAGAGAGAGGTCTCTCGACGAGCATAAAGGGGATATATAAGCTGGGATACGTGAGCATAGGCAGAGAACTCGCGCCGAGGCGGTGTGGATGTGGATGTGCCAGTGTTCTATCTGCTTTAACAACGAGTTTCTGTCCGCTCCTCCTCCTCCTCCACCTTCTTTTCCACCTCTAGCTTCTCCTGCCTCTATTTCACCACCTCCGCCTCTCCTCCCGTCTTCTTGTTCGCCTTCGTTGCCACCTCTTCCGTGTCTTTCTGAATTTTTCACTTGCCACCATCCACCCGCCCAGCTACCCCTTCAAACAGGCTTCGCTCCTTCTCTGTTCCTTGCTGCCGCTTCCTCCCACGCCGTACGCTGCTCTCCCTCGCTCTCTATTTCTCTCCTTTTGTCTCTTTCTCTTCCCCATTCTCTATTTCTCGCTTACTCCCTCGCTGTCTATTTCACTAGCTCTTTCTCCGTTTCTCTGGCTCCTTATCTCCTTCTCTAGCTCTTTTCTGTTCCTCTAGCTTTCTCTCTCTTCCTCTCATCCACTTGCTCCTTTTCTGTTTCTCTGGCTCCTTATCTCTTTCCCTAGCTCCTTCTTTGTTTCTCTAGATCTTTCTCTCCCTCCCTCGTCCACTTGCTCTTTCTCTGTTCCTTTAGCTCCTTCTCTGTTCCTCTAGCTTCTACTCCGTTCCTCAGTCTCTTTCTCTGTTCCTCCAGCTCGTTCGTCTCTTTCCCTCGTCCACATGCTCTTTCTCTGTTTCTCTAGTTCTGTCTCTCTTACCCGCGCTCTCTCCTTCCCTCTCACCCGTTTGGTCCCTCCGTCGATTCTTCACCCCTCGTCAACCCACTGGGTTCTTCCTTCACCCTTTGTCCCCCTTTTGACTCTGTTCTCGCCCTCTCCTTTGTCACGCCGTCTCCGTTCATCCTCCATCGCTTCTTTTCGTCAATTTCATTACGCCGCTGCCCGCGCGTCCTCCGCGAACTTTACGCCTCGTATTTTATTTTCTGTAGATAAGAACACAGCCCCGGGACGAGGAACCAGCAGAGAGAGAAAGCTTCTTTGCGCTCCAGACAAGGTGGAAAACTGACAATGAGCCTGTTGTAAGGGAGAATAGCTGAAGGGTCAAATAATCAGCTGACTACCACACGGTCCCCGGTCTTGCGCGCATGGTTTCCTCTCGAATATTTCGTGTTCCCTAATCCCGTTCGAGCCAGGGCCGGATGTGAACGTTCGTTCCGACTGGTTGTTATTACACTGTTCGATCAGGTGGTGTTAATATTAATACTCTTAGTGTCATTTAATATTTTCACTGTTTCAAATCGCACTTGCTCATTTTTGTTACAAACGCATAAAATCCGGAGTCCAGTCATCGTTCTTCTATATAAGCGGAATTAGGGTAAAATCAACTTTCTCATTTTTACAAGAACAATACAAGTTAGGCAACTTTAGAAACCGATTAGCGTTAAAAACAATTGCCACGAGTTTGTAAAATACAGAACTGTGAAGACACTAGAATTTAAGAATGTTTTTACACTATTACAATAATCATTTTAATGTGGTGAAAATAGTATATTAATATTCTTAGTATCATTTAATATTTTCACTGTTTCAAATCGCACTTGCTCATTTTTGTTACAAACGCATCAAATCCGGAGTTCAGTCATCGTTCTTCTGTATCCGCGGAATTAGGGTAAAATCAACTTTCTCATTTTTACAGAACGATACAAATTAGGCAACTTTAGTAACCGATTAGCGTTAAAAACAATTGCCACGAGTTTGTAAAATACAGAATTGTGAAGACACTAGAATTTAAGAATATTGTTACACTATTACATTAATCATTTTAATGTGGTGAAAATAGTATATTAATATTCTTTAGTGTCTTTTAATATTTTCACTGTTTCAAATCGCACTTGCTCATTTTTGTTACAAACGCATCAAATCCGGAGTCCAATCATCATTCTTCTGTATACGCGGAATTAGGGTAAAATCAACTTTCTCATTTTTACAAGAACAATACAAGTTAGGCAACTTTAGAAACCGATTAGCGTTAAAAACAATTGCCACGAGTTTGTAAAATACAGAACTGTGAAGACACTAGAATTTAAGAATATTGTTACACTATTTCATTCGTCATGTTTAAGCAACTTTTATAACTGACCTTATATTTCGCATATACATCCACAGTCTAGTCGTGAGTGAAATACCACTATCAAGTTAATAATACTAAAACTAACGAGGTGATAGTTCAAGGTGAAAGCTATATTATCAACTAACAATTCTTATTTTTATTCGCTGATCGTTTCCATAAACGCAATGGCACAGTGTTGAACGAAAACAGTAAGCGATTTCTATTCAGATCTCGAGTTACGAGAAAATATGACGGCACCATAAAAGAAAATATTAAAAATCCAGCAGCTGTTTCGGATTACGACGAACGTACGGAAGCAGTCGATGCGATGGACGATAAGAGCGTACTATAAGACGTATAAAAAAGTTTTTTTTTATTTTATTCACATGTTGGCTTACGGTTGCCATGAAATATTCGAAAGCGATAAAAAAGATAGATCGTTTCGTGCATCCGAATAAAAATTGACGCAAATGATAAAAAATATATTTCGAAACAGAAATTAACCTATCAGAGTAAGATTGTGTATGTCCTATCTGCTGATCTATCAATATGATTTTTGGTTAACATATTCTGGAAAGAATACAATGTGTATATTATCAAAAAGGAATCGCTCGAATCATTATGTAACGGTATTTATCTGATGCAATACAAAATAATATATCATTTCGATGTGTACTGATTAGCATTGCGTGCGTATCGTTTGGAAATGATTCACACAGGTCAAAAAATTGTCTCGCAAGTTAGTATCTTTTTCCATGCAGATTTATACGTTAATAAAATAGTTGGGATTGTGTCAATATTGCGTTACTTTCTTTAAATTGCAAAGGAAAATTATATACATTGTTCTATCTCGGAGAATGATTTGTAAATAAGGGATTTCCTAAATCGCAATTTCTTAGGGAAAATTAGTTAAACCACAAAAATTAATTGCAATTCGATTCAGCAATTTATTGTAATAGTTTCAGTTCGACAATCAAAAGCAACGAAGAGGACTCACGTAAAAGGTAATTCACCTTGCTCTTTACTCCAGGCGGAAACTGAAAGTTGATCGATAATCTGAAAGTACTTGTAACAAGGGACAATAAAGTCATTGACCTCCAGTAATGGCCGTATTTTCGCTTATGTGTACCGAATGTTTCAGATGGTTGAAACTAATATAAAAAAAAACAAATACAATTGTGGACATTTTTCCCAAATATATTCCTCCAATAAAAATTCATCAATATTTCGAACACCACAGAATATTTAATCCTTCTGAATTGTGTTTTATCTTGAAGAATTTGTTTAAAATACAGTTTTTATAGTAACTACTCTTTTAAGAAAATTCTGGTCAGTTGATCTTCGATACAGTTGTTCGACCTTTTCTATCTAACTCCACCCACAATTTCAATCTACACCGGTTTAATTTCATATTTATCGAACTTATATAAATCAGCCTCGTTTGGACAGCTGTAAATATTCGGTGGAGACAACGAAGTATTAATCATTTTTCCAAACAAGAGTTTGTCACAGAACAGTTGCAAATTCTCCGAATATCATGCCATGCATTAAATTAATTTGTTACGCAAGCTACACCATGAGGGCTCTGCACAAACGAACTTGTTCCCCGTTTTTGCCTCATAAATTAGTAAAAAAGAAAATCGTACATCAATTTTTAAGCAGCGGTTGCAAAGAGGAGACTTCAATCTTCAAATCTGTGGTAGTTCCATTAATCAGAAAAATTTTAAAAAGCTTCTGGAGACGTTTGAATTTGCACGTGCTGCATCATGTAAAAATAATATAGAATATCATACAATTTAAATATTATGCGTAATTAATTTGCACGTACTACATCTTGTAAAAATATCATAGAATATCATAGAATATCATACAATTTAAATATTGTGCGTAATTAATTTGCACGTACTACATCTTGTAAAAATATCATAGAATATCATACAATTTATGTATCGTATACTAATATCATACAATTTAAATATTGTGCGTAATTAATTTGGACGTACCACATCATGTAAAAATATCATAGAATGTCCTATAATTTATATATCATATAAAAATATACAATTCAAATGCCCCAAAAAAATTTCGAATGCCGTCTGGAGACGTTTGTGAATTTGCACGTGCTACACATCATGTAAAAATATACGATATCATACAATTTAAATATTGTGCGTAATTAATTTGCACGTACTACATCTTGTAAAAATATCATAGACTATCGTATACAAATATCATACAATTTAAATATTGTGCGTAATTAATTTGCACGTACTACATCTTGTAAAAATATCATAGACTGTCATATAATTTATATATCGTATAGAAATACCATACAATATAAATATTGTGCGTAATTAATTTGCACGTACTAAACCATGCAAAATTTTTGTAGAATGTCATATAATTCATATGTCATATAATTCATATATCATATAAACATATACAATTTAAATGTCCTGAAAAAGTTTCGAATGCCGTCTGGTTGAGTTCGCGGAAATTCGTCGACGTTTCGTGTGTCCGCTCGCGGAAACGATCGTCCCGGCATACATCAGGAAACCCTACTTTCCTCCGTCGCATTTTCTGTCTAGACGGGCTCCCACTTGTTCACAGTCCGACACACGGTCCTTGTCATCGCGGTGCTCCGACACGATTTACTTTTAATTCCCGTCAAACCCGTATTTCGTGCACGTCGCATCGCATTTAACGCGATAGGTGAAAAGTGCGCAGAAAAGCGTATCCTCTGCCATAATTATCACGTTGAAAGCATCGCGCCATCGGTACAGTAGAACCTCGCTCGTTGCACAGAACGGAACCGAAAATACCGTACAATGATCGAGGTTGTGTTAAAGAAGAGTTAACCAATCACGCGGTCTGTTTCTCCACTTTCCCGCTCCGTATTCTAATTTATTCTTCACTATTCATGGTGAGAATCACTACTAACGAACGAGAATGTCTGCCTCTCATAGTTAGCTTCGGCAATTTTTATTTTGCACAACGATCCACATTTATAACTAGACCGCGGATTTTGTGCATTTATGACAAAACTCGGAGACACTTTAAGACAATTTATAAACGCCCAAGGAAATATGTTTTTCTCGATTTATTAAAATTGTTGAAAATAGAAAGAAAGTTTTATATAGCTTCCGGGTCTTGCAATTGATGAAGAAAATTTCTATTTTGAGTAAAGATCCGCAGTCTATTTATAAGAAATATTAATTTTCAAAGTTACAGAAGCGGACACTGAGACGTTCAACGTTCAACGTTCAACGTTCAACGTTCCAAACCTGTGCCCCGTTTATTCGCTCGCGCAGATCGTAATCTCGGCGAGTTCGAACGCGAAGTAAATTAGCAAATTGCAAATTCGTCGGTAGATAGGGGACCCGGCCCACTCCAGAACCGAATTAAATTTCAGATAATCGTAGCTCGGAGCTGATACGCTCGCCAAAGGACTTTTTTATCGAATGGAAAAAAAAGAAGTTTCCGCGACGTTTCCCAGCAGATCACCGCGTAATAACTTCCTGCCCCGGACTCTACATATTCATCGTATGTAAAGAGAACGTTGTTAAAACGCTTGTTACACCGATCCTATCCGTCCCATAAATAACAGCACTCATTATTCCCACCTCGTACAGATCATGGTCTTAGAAATCCACAGTTCTCAATAGCATCGAGAGACGAACATCGTAACGACGATCCATTCGTACCGGTACGAGATATATCCAGCGAGTGAATCATGGAAGTACACCACCGGGTATTTATCATTAGGCGTAAGTAAAAGTAATGGCCGGTTCATTATCGAGTATCAAATGTATACAGCTTGCGATACAACCTGGCCACTCTGCTTATGAAAAGATCGAATGGAAGCAGACCGTCTGAAAGATACAGCGACTCCAAATAAGTATTCGAACAAATTTTTCAAAGATTTGCAACACAGATTTTACTAAGTTAGATATCGCCAAAGGTGCTACATATTTATTTTTTCATTCGTCTATCCCTTGCTGTCTTATAGTTGAATTCCAAGGCTTCAATTTTGAAAACTAAGACGGCGAATCGGTGATATACCGAGCACTTATTAATCCCTTGCCGTGCTTTGACGAACCAGACTCGCGATGAAGGTTATTAACAAAGTCTAACAAATATGAATGTTACGTTTCATTTTAGATGAAATCAAATTCGTTCGTAATCAATATTTAAGCATTAAAATAAACATACATTTTCTGTTCCTTTCTACGACATTTTTAGGCATTTTTGAAGAGTATTTTAACGAGTTAGACTCGTGATGAAGGTTTTTAACAAAGTCTACCAAATATGAATGTTACGTATCATTTGAGATGAAATCAAATTCGTTCGTAATCAATATTTAAGCATTAAAATAAATATAATCATACAAAAAATATACATTTTCTTCTCCCTTCTACGACCTTTTTGTGCACGAAGACATTCTAATCACTGTAACTGTAAAAGAAAAGATACGGCAAGGGGTTAAAGAGTACTTTTTCATTTAATTCTTACAATTAGCATGTTTAAACTCGTTTAACGACCACACAGTTTTACATTTCTCTAAATCGTTTTTGTTTGAAATGCATAACAATATCTATGACAAAAATGAGTAGTATACACATAATTTAGAACAGTCAAAAAACAGACGAATTTAAAGATACTGTTGCATTATTTTCAGCCTATCGAACATATTATTTTGCATCGTTTCAGCCGTCAACTTGTACAAGTGGCTGTAACAATTTGATCGCTGTACTGCTGCAAGAAATATCTGCAAGCTGCACGATAAAATGAAAAATCCGAAATTTTTTTGTCCCCGAGGAACCAATCCCATGGGACACTGCTGCGATTACGTGCATTGGTAGGACCGGCACGAAATCCAAACAGGAAACAGAGAATTCGTGTCGCTGTTTCGAGCCTGGCAGTCCGATATGGGCGTTGTCTTCGCGGGGTGCATCGTTTTTATCGTAGCGGCGATCATCCGTTGTCGATTCGCACTTACGTTTTTCTGCGTGGCTGTCGAGGGCCAGAAAAAGACCTCTCATTGTCAGTCAGAGATAGAACGACGGGACGCGACGCTATCGAGTGAATATGTATGGGAGAGACCCAGCCCATAGGATGTAAGAGAGAGAGAGAGAATAAGAAAGCGGATAGATAAAGAAGGATGGGTGTACGATGAGTGGGAAGAAGAAAGACGGAAGAAAGAAGGAAGGCGATGTTTTTGCATGCTCTCCGTTCAAGGACCTTGGCAGTCCTGTACAGCGCGCAGGAATACTCTTCCCCCTTCTATTTCTCTTTTCCCTCCCCATCATCCCCTTTTTGCTCCTCACTTTATATCTGCAGTTTATCAGTTCCCCTTTAATATCTTCGACACGGTACTGTGATTTTCCACCTTCCTGTTTTCCTTTTTTTTTTCTCTCCCAGAGACGCGCGGATCGATTTGCTATCCCTTGGTCTCGACGAAAAGTTGATTTCGCACGCGAAAAGATAATCTTGTTTGTTGGGAAGATAAAAGATTGATCCCCTCGATCATTCTGGTCGCGTGATCCATTAACCGGAGACATTAGCGAAGCAAAATACAAGCCGGATCATAATAATAATTTCGTTAGCGCGTGACACTGCTAAATGGAGCGACACGCGAGTAAATTGAATAAACCGCGGGGCCGGACCAACTTTTCAAATTCCTCCGGAAAAGTAATGAATTAATGGCTGTTGTGGAACTGGGCTATCGGTAACCATTATGCTCCGTTCCGTCTTCCGCAACGATTCACCCTACATCATAGTCGAGGGATCTAGCCTGCTGAAACATTCCCACGGAAATTGTGAGAATGGTGGTTTATTCCACCCTTTGAGAAGATAGTTTCGTAGCTGAAGATTAGTTCGCATGTCAAATAGAAAGCAGGCAGTGTTTGTCGTTCTACAAAATGCTGCCCAAAATTTAGAATAAGCTAAACGTCATTTCAACCACTTGTACTATGTCGAGTCGGACTCGTGACGAAAATTTCGAACAGAGTATAGCGAATATGGATATTTCCCTCGAAATAAAATTTTATGTATTCAATGTCAATATTAGCCATTTAGGGGATATTGTATTAGGCTTCATATGTTTAGGCCTCGTTTGAAAATTTTTATAAAGAGATCAGACGACTGCTTTGCATCGAAGTTTCGCATACATATTTTCGATTATTTGGACTACGCGATAGAATTTTTTCAAGCGAAAATACTTAAAATTGTAGAAGTTCTAACTCCTTGAAGAATATAGTGAGACATGCAGGAAAGGATTCAGAGCTCTGATCTTCAAAAAACTATAACTTCGTTATTCTTACGAATTTAAACAAATCCTTTTGCATACATACGTTCTGTCATTTGGGCTATAAACTAGAATTTGTTCGAGTAAAAATACGTGCTTGCATAAAATGCGAAAAATTGATTTTTTCAAGGCTTCAGATCAAAAAACCCTTTTAACCCAATTAGAACTTTTTTGTAGTTCGTAATTTTTTTTAAAAGTAGCAAATTTATATCGTATGCCTAGTAGATCTGCAAAACATATATTCTAAATTTTCATTAAGGGCCCGCATAGAAAAAGTTTTAGAAACTGCTATTTCTATTTTTGCATGTAACCTTGTAGATGATAATTTTTGGAAAATTTGTTTGCATATCATTTCGTAAACCAATGCTAGTAATCGATTATAAAAAGATCTGGTCGTTTGGTACAATTGTAAAAAGTTATTCTATTTTAAAGGGCGTACGAATACTTTTTACACTCGCTGTATATATTTATTAGACTCTGTTCAGAATCTTTAACACGAGTCGGACACGATATCGTAGAGCAAAGAGGTTAAGGGATTCAAGACGGTCGGCTGATTCAGGAGGTTTGACGTTGTTCTTTGTCTAGAAACGCGTCCCATCCGACCAGGTTCTTTCACTAGCCGCTCTCACCTCCTCTCCCACTTGTTAGTCACAGGTAATAATGGGTTGGCGAGCGATAGTTTTCGCGCAAAAGGTCCCGGAGACCTGGAATTCCGTTCCATTCTGCGCCTCGCTGACTCCCGCGCCCAACTTTCGCGTGCCTCGCGACCACGTTTCGGGTCGCCGGCGAATGGAAATCGACGGGGTAATAATAACCAGCCACCATTCCGTAAATCCAGGCCTGTCTTCTCGTTCCGTATTTACTAAATAAGCTCATTAACTTCTCAGGGACGACGTCCGTACATTGTGCTGGCTCCGACGCGTGCTTCGAAATTTATTGCACCGAGCCAGATTGTTGGGCACCGGGACGCTTTCGTCTGTTATTGCTCGCTCTCTATAACCGCTCCGAACAATACAGTCTACCTAGATTAGCAAAGATTAGTTCACCAGCACTATACGCCGATATCTTAACACTAAACTTACCGACCACTAAAATCGACTCAAATGTTTTACGTTGAAGAAATGACAAGGCTCTAGTTATTTGGATCTTGTGGAATTTCTATCGCAATATCTGCTTGGATAAAGGAATTCATCGAATCAATTTCCATGCAAGCAACTTCACAATTTCAATAAAACAACAACTTCGATAACAATTTCAATAAATGTGAAATGAAAACTATAAAACCGGTCCGGTATATGTGACCGGCAGTGGTAGGTTTAATGTTAACACCAGTGCAGGATGAAATTGTACTTGAATAAAAGGTAAACATATTTTCAGAAGTTATATTCGGAACTGTTCATTCGCTGGAAAGGTTTCACCAGTTTCATTTACTAAATTAGATATCACACTTTTGTCATAAATGCATCAAATCCGCTGCCTACTTATTCTAAGAAATTCTAGTTTAGGTTTCTTGTTGTACAGCTTCTGGAGAACAAATATAGGCATACGACGGATATAAATTGTCTCCTTTCGCAGGAAATACCGAACTACGAAAAGGTTCCAATCACTGAAACCGTGAAATAAATCGTAGAGCAAGGGGCTGATCATTGGGTGACAGGGGTTGTGTAAAAATTGACCCAACAACGTCAGGAATAGTTTAAATCGCGAGACTCGATAAGGCGACAGACCTCGAAGACACGCGAGGAAATAGTTGTACATATTCGAAAATATTCTCGAAAAAATTGCTGCAAAAGAAACTGTAACAGTCTACGAAGGGGTGGTCGGGTGGTGAAGCTTCTAGCAGAGCTGGCCCGTAATTATTTGTACGCAGACCACTTGAAGATTTCGCGTATCCCTCGTGAAAATCAAGGACCGAGGCTAGAATATCAAC
Source organism: Lasioglossum figueresi (assembly GCA_028455805.1). Lineage (NCBI taxonomy): Eukaryota > Metazoa > Arthropoda > Insecta > Hymenoptera > Halictidae > Lasioglossum > Lasioglossum figueresi. The sequence continues at coordinate 9,319,162 of CM052190.1, read as the reverse complement.
GGAGAGAGGCGAAAAAGACGGGAAGAGGGCACGAGAACGATTAGATACGTGATGGAAGAGAAGAATGGCACGTGTGTGCTCCAAGGAAGGGTGATGGGGAGAGCGAAAGAGTGAGAAGCAAGAAGAGAAGGGAGGAAATAGCAGCACGATTCGTTGCCGGAGAGAGGGAAAGAGAGAGACGCGTAACAGAATAGAGCTAAAGAGGGAGGAAGCGGGAGAACGATGAAGAAAGAAGGAGAGAAGGTTCGATGGAAAGGAGCGGGGGATAATGAGAGAGGGACGAGCACGCGCGACTGTGTGCCTGCGTCAAATAAAACCGAAAAGAGAGGAGCTCGAGGCGGACAAGGAGAACGAGAGAAGCAGGCGGCGAAGGCCGACCGCTCGTCAAACGTCTCTCTCGGCAATTCTTACTCAAAATTTTCTCTCTCCCACGCGCAGCGGCTTTCTCGCGACGCGGATCCGCTCCGCTCTGCTCCGATCCGCTTGGCGAGGCTCGATGAGGCTCGACGCACCCCTTCGGAACGCGCCGGCAACATCTCAACATTTGTCAAGCATTAACACTAAATGATAAAAGTCCCTTTTTTTTACATTGCTTTGCAGAAGCAACGAGAGTGCGTCTGTTCAGAATTTTCTGATTTTTGTTGGGCAACATTTCGTGCGGTTTTCATCCTAGAAATGAATCGTGGTCATGAAGTCGGCATCAACAGAAAGTTATTAGGTTGGCAACTAAGTCTCGCGACCTCCACATTTTCGCAAACACAGTCATTTATATATATTTTTTAAGCGCGAGTATTTTATATCAAATTAATCGCAAAAGTTAGACCTTTCCAACGATACAATAAAAGAATTGCGAAACAAACGGTCGCGGATTTAGTTGCCAAACTGATGCATTCAAGTCGGGATAGAGCAACTTTCAATTGTTTCAACAATTGGTCACTTATACGAGGTTAAAATGTGTATGTGGTCAACTCAAAAACTCCGTAATCGTTTGATCTGACTTCCGCAGTCCGACAACTGGACTGTGGATTTTATTCACGTATGACAAAAATGAAGTAGACCAAACTTGAAAAGAATGAAATAATTTCCAGAATTTAAAAACGTATTATTTCCAGCCCGTTAAAATTAGTAAGAAATATGTAATGCAGACAATCTTTATTTTGCATGAAAATCCGCAGTCTTTATATACTTAACAATGAAACATAACAAACGAAATGCACTGGTGCACAAAATAATGTTTGGCGATGTTTTAAAAAACCATTACCGTAAATGAGGAGTCAGAGTAACGTTGCACTTGCTAATTGTAGACTAACAATAAGAGAAATTAATTACCCGTATGCTTTAAAAAAATATCCGATAGGAAGTAACTGCTCCTGCGTTACCAATGCCCATTCATTACGTCGCTTCTCGCTAATCCCCCAAATGGGACCTTTCGACGTTACCGGTGCACCATATGTACCCATGAACTATAAGGGTTTAAATCTTGCACGATACAATACTGATCGAGGGTTCGAATAGTTCCGCAAGTATTAATGTTATCGTTCTATTATCCTCGAGGATCAATGAAACTATTTTTCACGTTCGACTCTATACTTTTCCCAGGGGTGGCATTCATTTGTAGATCAGTTCAAAAGCGACTGAACAAGTTTTACCGATACTCGAGGAGAGAAGAAGTGAAAACAAATGTCTAAAAACGGCGTCGATCTCGATACACAAAGGACTTCTTTGCTGAAACTAGTGAAGCCGTAGAACAAACGCTTAATTGTCTATAGGCGTACGAACAAAAATGGACGAAATGGAGATTGATTGAGTGAATCATACTGAAACAACTGCCATTCCCTTATTTGTTTAATACGGCCATTGTACGTTATAACTGCAATCTGCAGTTGTGGATTCTACGCAAAATTATCTGCATCAATTACAGAATACAGGAGACGAATAGAAAACTCCTACGTGCATAAAATGATTAAAAAACGTTCCAGCGCAAACATGGAAAATCGTGACAAATATCAATTTTCTAGAAGACTCTCGTTTAAAAGTAAAATAATATTATTCGTGTACTAGCAGTTACGATTCGTGATAGAATGAATCACAGATTGAACATTGAACCCTTAGCTGTCGAGGGGTGACTCAGAGTGACCGCTAAAAATTGCTGTACCATTACTCACAGTATTATTTGCAATATTAAATATGTTGTTATCTAATCAATAGACAGCGGATATTATGCATTTATGACAAAAATGAGTGCGTACAATTTAAAGCATTCGACGAATTTCGGAGGTTCAAGAACATCAGTGTATTAATTTCAGCTTAATAAGACAATTAAAGGAAGAAAGAATTTTTTATTTCGCTCCTGTGTCTTGTAATCAATCCAAACATCTTTTATTTCGCATAAAAATCCTCAGTCTACTAATCAATTACTACACTACTGATATTATATCAATATGGTTATATTATATACTAGCTGTATCCGCGTTGCTGTGGCTCAGTCTGGTTAAATGGAAAAGAAAGAAAAGAGAAAGCGCACGTTTCTAATATGTTCAATTTCACAATGCTTGTAGGTATACAATATTTTTTTAGGTATATAAAAACACGCTCGTATTCGAACGCAACGCTGTGCCAAAATTTCGAAGCAATCGGTGAAAAGAACTTTCGGAGATTTAAGATTTTGAACAAACGAACATTTACATTTTTATTTATATAAATTATATAGATTAGGTATATAAAAACATGCGCGTATTCGAATGCAACGCTGTGTCAAAATGTCGAAGCAATCGGTGAAGAACTTTCGGAGTTTTAAGATTTCGAACAAACGAGCATTTACGTTTTTATTTATACAGATAATATAATATTATATGAATATCATAAAATGGAATTATTTTAGGGTGGAAGAAATGTTTAATTTTCAACTTAAAATAGCTCCGACTGCAAAGAGCTTATACAAGCATCGCTACTTTTATTATTGTCTAGAAAGATCATTTTGACCATTAAGCTCGCTATATCACTGTTAATCCTGAAGAAAATGAAACTTCTTTAGAACATCTACATCGTGACACTGTTCAGCTCTTTGCACGGAGGAAACGTTCCAAGGAAAACTGGCGAATTCCGCCAGAAATTCCCGGGTCAAAAAGTTTTCTGGTGAAGCAAGGCTAAGCCGAAGATTCTCGAGCCGATCGAAATCGGCTGGGAGCAGGTAGCCGTCGAAAGGGAACAAAGAGAAGCTCGGCCACCGGCCGGCAGGAAAAGCTGAGTTTCCTCTCTCTAGCTCTGACCGGGTCTCGCAAAAACGACGCTCACAGCGTAAGAAAAACGGCCATCTATTTCGAGGAATTTCGTGGAGCTTGGCTGGCAGCATTCGCAGGCCATGTGCCCCTCTCGAGATGGCTCGTTAAATAATGCGAGACTTCGTGGAAGTACTCGATCAACGGGACGCTTAAGGACACCCGATTACTTATTCTTGCGGACCCGAGTTGTCGCTAGTTCACGACTCTTTTTCGGAGTGACCGCTGTAACGATCCTTGACGATCCACTGTCGCTTGTAATGCGCTCGATGAAATCTTTCTCTCTGTGGCCAATCGAAAAAGGAAGGCGAGATATGCAACTGACCAAAATATAATACACATAGGTCTAGTATATTGGTAAAACAACATTTTTATAGTTGACGATGTATTAGAGTCGTGGAGACTTTGTAGAAGTTAGACGACGTTTAGTTTTGTGTGTGAAATGCTGTTGATATTTTCTTCAGTAATTATTCGACGATGCTATTCTTCAGATATTTTACTAACAGACGTTTAACCATCGCAAGGTACTGCAGGGTCTCAGAGATCCCAGCTTCAGATTTTTGAAAAGAATTTTCACATGAATAAAATTATATCTGTCTGTTTACTATTTATCCTGTGTTATTCTTCATCCCAAATTTATTAAAACCGAGGCTATTTATGAAATTCATTTGTCTAGGTCTAAGAGACCCCACTTTACTATTTGTGTTATTAACTAAAATAATTGTGGATTAACTAAAAACATACACTGTATATAGGGATTGTGTGCATACATGCTCCTTGCGCATGTTTTGTATGGTTTTACTGTTATAAAAATACGACTATAACAATTAATCCGATAGAGCCTGTGAATATTCTCCATATTGAGTAATATGTACACACAGACATGCCAAAACGAGTAATAACATGGAAAATGTATTGTCACCAGTTTCTGAAACTTGGAAATCGCAAGATTTCGTCGCAAAGTATATTATACACTTTCTTCCCACGCTTTCCTAGGTTTATTCATCTCAAGCAGACGGGTATTCGATATACGCCGTCGCGTTTTTCACGAATTATTATGACATCGGCATTCAGGAAAAAATGTAGCCGCACACACGCTCCCGGACAGACTATACCCGCCGCACACGTATGGGGTCCGTTCCCTGTAATCGCAATTTCAACCCCTTCGAATTCCTTTCGATGCCAATAGCCACCGTTCCGTGCGCAACAATCCAATAATCACGAAAATACCGTTCCGTGACAAAAAGTATCGGAGCATTGCACGAAGAGAGAGAGAGAGAGAAAGAGAGAAAAAATAGAGAGGGAGGAGGGTTTGAAGTCTCGTTACGTGGCAAATGCGGTGCGTGCGGAGAGGGTATCGAACGCCTTCCAAGGATTAATACGTCGCAAGGGTGATAAAATACGCGGCCGGTGTATTATTACGAAAAGGAAGCGGCAATTTATTCGCATCAGTTCGAATAACCAACCGTGCCATATCGTGTGTCACTGTAACGCGATGACATTATAATAATCCGGTGTTTCGCGACGCGACGATGAAACGGTCGGCGTCGTTTCAATGTCGCTTCGACGATCGGGAAAATACCGAGTTGTAAACACATTTTTCTTGTTGCCAGTATCGAAGATCTACTTGAAATACTTATGGTTTCCGTTGATGCGGCTGCTCTTGGAAAGAGGATGCACCGGATGCGACGAAATTGCGTTTTCGATTGTACTACAATGTATTGCTTTCAATTAGTTGAAATTATTAAGGAAAGAAACAATTGTCTATGCACATTCTATACCTTGCAACGACTAAAATGAACTACGAAAATAAACATTTTCTTCGTTAATTACGAGACGTAGAAACTACATAAAAATTTCTAGAATATAATTGAGAACAACATGTGGAAGTTCTTAAACTGTCTTGATATTTTTACTGTTTTAAATTATATCAAAATTTCTTTCTATCTTTAAAAGTATTAATAAATTGAGAATAACGTATGGAAGTTCTCAAAATGTCTTGACGTTTTTACTGTTTTAAATTATATAAAAATTTCTTTTTATCTTTAAAAGTATTAATAAATTAAGAATAACGTATGGAAGTTCTTAAATTGTCTCTTAACATCCACCCACTTTGTCTATAAATGCAAATTCACAGTCTAGTAATCTCATACGGTTAGAAATCTCATTTATTGGTCTACTATTTGCGCTATCAATGGCATTTCAAAAACGGTAAATGTTGTCTTTTTTTTATTCAATTTGCAAATTGATCGTTCTGGTCTCGCTCTATAATCTTTAGCTATCAAAAATATCTCTGATCAAATTTATTCAAGGTATTTCCAAAAAGGCAGAGAAAACATTGTTTTATAAAACAAGAGAAAGAGAACTGATATACAAATTCACAGTCCACTGACTGCATACTTGATTAGAAAGTTTATTTAACAATTTGTTGCGATTCTTCCCGTGTAACATCGACCAACTTGTAACAGGTGGATGAAAAGCTAAATATACTTGAATCTGAAATATTTATTAGTAGTTTTTAATAACGCGAACGGAGCTGCTGACCGGAATAGGCAGCAGCCGTGAATGGGGACATTTACCTTACTCGAATCTAACGTGGAAACCGTAACGCAACCCAATGCAATGCTACGCAATGTAATGCAACGCAATGCAGCTCGATGTAGATCAATTAAGTGATTTGTCACGAAGTGGACTGTAGTTCAGAACTATCAGTATTCGGTACTAAACAAATTCGGTCGTAACTTACAATCAATATAGATTGCTTGCAACTTCTGGCTTACTCGCTCCGCAAACTAAAATGGCCGTCTACCGCAGGCTCGTCATAATTACCTGAAATCAAAAAATATAAGATTTTGTTAATTTTAGTTATGAATACAGATATATTTTCATACATATATATATATATTACTAACAAAATCGCGCAGCTTTGAAAAAAAGTTTCAATCGTAAAGAAAATCGAATAACAAAAACGGCTATAATTTCGTTGTTTTTAAGAATTTCGATTCAGACTGGCACAGAAACTGACTGATCAAGAAAATGCGGTAAAATTTCAAGATCCATCGATCGAAGTGTCTCAAAAATTGTTAGCGATCGCTCGAGTCGATTCGCGTATGGCAGTGTCCCCGGTATCGTCTCGTGGTAACGCAGCTTTCGGAATCGTCCCTGGTTGAAACCGTTCGGAGTCATGAGACACGGGGTAATAACGGCGCAAGATCGAATGGATCGGATAAGTGTGTGTGCTGGGGTAAAAAAGATGGCGCCAACGAGATACACGCGTTTCGCACGCTACGTTACCGATGGCCCGATGCGAGATAAGCTGCAACTAGGTTACTCAACGCCGTGGCCGTTGCGCCATTCCTCGGCTTAATTGGTCGGCGAGGAGGAAGGTGTGCGCCGGCTCTCTGTTCCATAGTAAATGTACGCATCGTCCTAGCCACGTTCTTGATCATAAAAGCGTGTAATTAATCGAATCGTGGCTCCCAAGTGGCTTCCGCTGACCGGCGGTGTGCTCTTCCACGGAGCCAACTGTCGGAGCCTCTAAATTTCAGAATTCGGGATGTTCGATTCCTATTCGATCCTTCAAAACATTCTCTTCGGCAAACGATCGACCTTTCGCACAATTATTGGTATGATAAAGGTATCAACAAAAATCAATTTTTCCATTTTTATAAGATAGCCACTTTTAGTATTCGATAGGCTTATTGTTAGCGTAAGGATCGAGAATCGATCATGAACCACAATTCAATCTCTGGTTTTGAGTATAAGATATTTCGGATAGTAGATTTTAGGCAATAACGACAGCGAATTTGATTTCGAACGAAAAGAAATCTGTATAAAATCTCAAATCTCCGAAAGTTCTTCACCGATTGCTTTGAAATTTTGACACAACGTTGCATTCGAATACGCGCGTGTTTTTATATACCTAATCTATATAATCTATATTTATATAAATAAAAAAACTGAGCCACAGCAACGCGTGGCCGGGTACAGCTAGTTAATAATAAATATACTTGGTGGATCTTGTTCGAAATCTTCATCGCGAGTGTGGGGAGAGATATTCGTACTAATTTATTCTTGCAACAGCTCTTCGCACGTCGATTTTTCCAGAGAATAGATTCTCACATTTCGATTTTTCGTTGATTCGAGAACCGATTCTTTGCGGTGAATCGAGCATGCCTGCTTCGGAGCCGGCGAAACTGGAGCGCAACCGCCACGTGTCCGGCGATCATCGCCGCGTATCGATCATGCCGGACCCGAATTCTATTTCGAAACAGCCGTGCCAGGTGCACCGCTCGAACAGCGTGCGGATTCCGGGGGTGTTTTCGGTGGGAGCCGTTCGATTTTCAATCGTCGATAGGAACCTTTCCGCATGGAGACACACGAGACGCGACTCGCGTGTCGCATACGCGAGCTACGCGTTTGAACAACGCGCACTTGAAAAAGTGTGGTATCCAGAAGTGAAATTCTTGCGTTGCAGCGAAGCGTTTCCGTCCCAGGGATTGACTCTAGCACCGTTCATCGAACATCGGCGACAGAGGTAACAACACTCGATCATGTACGAAATAAACTTTGAAATCCAGTAATGTCTGTCTTATCTCTTCAAATGTGGTGCCGGCAGATTGGTGAGATTCTTCCGATTAAAATGAGTACAAATATGACATGAATCGATCTACATTCATAGATTTCAAGTATAGTAATTCGTTGCATCGTTAGTTACGGTAAGTCTGTATGAAACCAGTCGAATTTAGGTCGTGTTTGGGCTCATTTTAATCAGGAAAACCTCAGCGATCGTTTAAAATGAGTACAAACACGACATGAATCCATCTACATTCATAGATTTCAAGTATAGTAAGTCGTTGCATCGTTAGTTACGGTAAGTCTGTATGAAACCAGTCGAATTTAGGTCGTGTTTGGGCTCATTTTAATCAGGAAAACCTCAGCGATCGTTTAAAATTAGTACAAACACGACATGAATCGATCTACATTCATAGATTTCAAGTATAGTAATTCGTTGCATCGTTAGTTACGGTAAGTCTGTATGAAATCAGTCGAATTTAGGTCGTGTTTGGGCTCATTTTAATCAGGAAAACCTCAGCGATCCACCGATGCTACGTTTGGAAAGGTAAGACAAAACTCGCAACAAAATCCTCTACGTTCGACACACAACAAAGTATGCAACAACTCTACCGGAACTGTAGGTCGGCGACAGTTACGGAGACACCGCAGCGCCACGCGATGAGACGTCGACGATACGCAGCGCGCGAATCGCAATTTTGCATTGCGATACGTACGGCGACACGTGAAAATCGCGACCCGCGTGTCCCTATGTGAAAATGCTCTTAGGCTGTGTCGGTCGGGCGAAAATAGTGGCGGCTGCCCGGAAATCGATCAGGCATGAACGCGAGCAGAGTTTTCAGGGAGGAGGCTGCGGCACAGGGTGGCTAATCTCGTCGCTCGTCCGGAAGGGCACTTATATTGATCGACAGAAAATACCGTGATGTCCTCCTCTCCGGTGGCGAGTCGCTTCGACAAGTCCCGTGTTCCGAAGGCTCCATAATTGGCCCCGGTTTCGCCCAAGCGCTCCCATCGGCCAGCTCACAGCACCGCCGGTGCAGTGCCCCTCTATAGAACACCCACCGCACCGACGTTTCTCGCACCTGTAGTTAACGTGCGATCTGATAACGGCTAACCACCCCGTGGCTAGGGAGCCAGATAGGGCGGTAATGCGCGTGGCTGGATGCTCTTTCAAAGGCAACCCTAAAGGCGCTTTTCCGTTCCGTCGACACGATACACCCGACTGTTGTACCGTTTTAAGGAAACAACCTGGCCACGGCCGGTTCCTAATCGACCACGATGGGGTGCGCGTTGTCTATACACGACGAAACTGCAGCTATTGGGTCGTTGCAAAAGTCTCGATACGTTTCTAACAGATCTTCCTAACAGTGGGATTGCAATGACAAATAGCATACAGGGTGTACCAAGCTGATTTCTCAGACTCTAATGAAGATGTCGAATTCATTTTCTTATAATTAAATAATTATGGGGGCTAATACTTTACTACGTACTCCATTTTTTGGACTAACTTTTGTGGGCTAACCCCACCACTTTTTTAAATAGGAAGTAGTATTGATTTCTTGTTATTCTCTCTCTCGGCGGTCGCTGGTGAGGTACAGTGGGCGCTATAGTGAGAACGGATTTATCTCAATTGGGACAAAAATCAGTAAACTGCGGATCGTTGTGCATTTACAAATGGCTAGAAAATAAAATTCTAAAATATAGAATATAAAATTGGTCGACAGAAATTGGTGAATGCATGAACTATAAACATCCGCAGTCTACTCGTTAAAATGAATGGCATTTACTTGAACCATCGTTTCATTGTGCACAGTCGCAGAGTTTTAAACTATTCGTCAGATTGCGATAGCTTCGATGTCAAGAATAGGAAGTCGAATCTCGCAGTAGAGGCCAAAATTCCCGAATCGACTGAATAAATAATTATAAAGAATTGCAGAAAAATCGACAGGCGTCGCTTGTCGTCTGCCAAATGGTCGGAGCGATTTCCGAGGATCTGCGGCTTGATCGAAGGCGTGGGAAGTATCGTGGGGGTATCGCGCGGCCGCAAAGTCTCGCGGATAAGAGAGTTTAACGATCTCGAGCCTTTATCAGGGCCAGCTAATTTATTTCATTGCTTTCACGGCTGCTGCGTTTTCGCCGTGCGCGCGATTGTTACCATCGAATATCGCACAGCCGAACCGTGACTGCGAAACAACGCGCCGCGAGCACGCACAGCTCCTAACCGACTGATACCCGACGACACCCAATACCCGGCGATTCGAAAAGCTGAAAATAATAATCGGTGTTAATTAGTGATAACAGTGATTCGCGATTAGCGGCGACACGCCATCCGGAACCTGGTAATCGTACAGCCTTATCGTGGCCCCGACGGAATTATCCGAACTTTTAAACGGGCCGTAACGCGGTGCATTTCAGGTTCCATTTCGGAGGAGACGCGATATCTTCGCTCGAATTAACATACATACGTGTTATTAAGGACGGCGAATGATCAAATTAATTGTAATTAAGCGAACCTCCGCGAACTCGACGATATCGGCAAAGTATGCATTAACGGTATATAATACCATGACTTTTGTTCGAACAACTCCCGCATCAATGACACGTCGTTATCCAACCTTCGATGCACACACACCCACCCCCACTCCTGTCGCTGTTCTTTTCAGTATTGAACATTTTTACGATAATTTTATTATTAATTAATGATGCTGCTTTACCGGCTTCCTCATTCTGCACCACTCCTCTGTCTTAAAAGGATCTTTCTTTCAATTTTAATTTCCAGACATTTGTTGTACATTCATTTTTTGATTCGAGAATTCTCATCTTTCTGAATTTTTGTGGAGGTTGATTGAGATATTAGTTACAATTTTATATACATCTTAAAAATGGTTGTGATAATTATATTTTTCTTAACAATTTATTACTCCCTTTTCTTCAAACTATGAAATTAAAATTAAAACGCCATTTGTGTGTGTGTGTGTGTTGATTTAAAATGCGACGCATGCTTCGCTAAAGTACCGTCTTAGTATCTTTCGTGCGACCATTTCAATTAGTCACAAACATTAGATAATAAATCAGCAACTTAAACTCGTTTGCGCACGAACATTAATAAATCAGAAACACAGAATTGCGAAATGAACTCTTTAGCCAGAACGAAGACATCCGAATTCACGAAACTCGTCTGCACGATTATTATTATTGTGATAATACTCGTTGCAACGCTTTACCAACCGGAAGTCTAACAATAGACCTTTTTTGAAATAATAATTTCAGAAAAAGTTGTCACGGAAATTTCCAAAATTTATGGATAAGTTCTTTGACTTTAAAAAGCCTTGTAAAATGTTGGAATAAATGTTTATAGATTTTCCAAAGTTCCTGTCTCCGAGTTTATATTTTCCTCCGATCAGATACGTGAAAACAGCATACGTATGTTCGGGCACCGTATAATTTTGGCTGAAACGTGAATTAATGTCCATAAAATGTCACAAACCAGCGCCGACTCGTGCCAAATAATTCGCAATCTGGCAAGCGCAGGTAAACATCCTGCCTGTAAATATTCGTTCAGGTCGCGTAGTCTATTAGCAAGTGAAGTTTCCGCGCAGATCGCAGAAGCGTATCTCCAACGAGACAATTTTCCTCGAACAGTGATCGATCCTTTTGCGGGGACAAATTTTTTCCCTCTATCGCGATGAATGCTAACAGTTCGGACAACCAAAGAGGACCGAGTCCTTTCGAAGCGACACTAACGAACGTTTGTAGACTACTAACGAAGGGAGAAAAGGGCCTAATCGACGGGATCTTTACCGGTCTCCGTGTCGTATTGCCGACTGCCGTTCCACCACTCGTAGACCTTGCTGGCTTATTCGAGAAGCTGCCGAAGCATTCGCCGTCGCATCGTGATCGTATTTGTCCGAAACACAATCAAAAAGAACAATACCTTCTACCGAGAAGGAACACATTTTAATAGAAACAACCTTTTACTAGAAACGGGAATCGTTCAACCATTTTGTGTCTTTCTCCGATCATTTTATAAGGTTTAACATACTTAAATTCTTTTAACCCTTTGCACTCCGAATTATCTTTCAATTTTGTTGCCAACAATTTCCCACTATTTTAAGTACTTATTTCAAATTTTTACTTTAAAGGACAGTTTCTTGACTGTTACTTATTTTAAACAACTTTGTAGATTAATTACATTAAATACAGTTCTCACGCTTTGTTGTAATTTATATTTGTTTTTAACTAAAAAATAATGACAATTAAGTAAATAAAGGAAGAACCAAATATGTACATATAAAAACCCCGTCTTATTTACATTTTTCTGTTATACCTCTCTGTTACACCTAATTGCAGCTACTCATTTTTGTCACATTTCGGATTTTTATGCAAAATAAAAATTGTTAACCGAAAGATACAGAAACTCCATACACATTTATTTATTTCCCTAATATTTTTAATCACTCGAAAATAATATAATACAACTTTGCCACAAATAAATATCAATCATTTATAGATATTTCTAAACTTGAAACAAGCTTCTAGTTGGGAGAAATGTGTAAATGCAACTAGTTATTTGTACACATAAATTCTACACTGAAACATAGTATCACATATAAATATAGTGTTTATTTATAATCACAGAATCTATTTTAACGGAAAACATAGTATCGCATACGAATAGCTCTCATTTATAACAATAACATAGCATCTACAAAAATAGCTTTTATTTATACCTATAATACCTATTTCAAACTAGAACATAGTATCGCTTCAAAATCGATGCTTCAGAACCTCAAATATTTCACACCAGCGAATCAAACAAGTCCGAACGTTACTTTACGATGTTGCTAATAACCTAGCACAGTTGACACGATATAAAACTGTAGATAAAAATAAAAGAAATTGTCTGCAACAATTTCCAAGAAACGTGTTAAAAAACGAGGAAATCGGATACGTGGGAGGCCATTCCACTCGACGTATAGTAAAAATATTTCGGCAAACATTCGATGTTTACCTGGACACGCCTGCGCCTCGAATGGAAGGGTATAATCCAGAGCTTAATGAAAGATATTTATTCGACATCTATCTTGTCAGCTCGATATGGTACACGATTGATCTTGCCAAAGCGTCGAGAACTTTTATCTGTCCGGCTGCTATCGGCCGTCACGATACACATTATCAGAACGAGGAATGGTATACACTACACGAATACATGGAATTCCATAGTGTTGGCTTGGCCGACGACGACGAAAGAATGTGTTCCCCGTCGCCGAGCCCCGGCACATTCTTATGAAACTGATCGTTCGTCGTCGACGGAGCACGACGGAGTTGATAATCGCTTATCAACGCCGCCAGTCGGATCAACGCCGCGCCGTATATCCTTGATATACCCTCGGCGCGTTCGTAACTCTTTTCGCGCGTTCCCGGGGCAACAATGGATTTAAAACGATTAAACGCCTTCGCGCAATAAGCTCGCCTATGCATCGGGTCGTTTGACACGTCTTCTTCCCGTACTTTGTTCCGCAAACTTTCAACGCGTCCCTGCGCACAGACATCCGAGATAATATCCTTTTAATGCTAACAGTATCAAGCGCTATAAAAACGAGAGCGCGGTTAATGAGATTTCACGCGGTTTTCTTACCGCGCACCAGAATATATAAATTTCTACGAGATGCTAGACTACGAAGTCTTCGCTCTTTTTTTCCGGTTTTGTTTGCAAGAATAAATTGTACATTTACTGCCTCACGTTAAGTATACAGTATAGTCGCCTCTTTTCTTTGCAAGCGGCTGTGCTCTGCACGGAGAAATATCGTGCGGGGGCAGTGTTTTTTTTATGACTGAGTCTACCGCGCCGAAAGTACAAAGGAAGCCGAACGTAGGAAAGGACAGCATGTAAACACGAATCGCGCTGTCCCTCCGTGCGCCCGAAACTTTCATCGTAAAGTAAACCGCTAAATACAGTTGAAATTATATCGTGTTTAGTGTCACTTTAATCAGAAAAATGCGACGAATAAGTTGGTGAAAGTCCAATAACAAAATAATGAGAAATAAAGAAGTTTTGTAAGTGGATTAGTAGCGGTTCATGTTCGAATTATAAATTTTATATAATTTATAAAATTCTATAGGGCCTCATCGTCCCTTAAAAAAAATTAAGCATTCTTACTTCAATTTTAAATTAATTTTTTAATATTCAAACAGTTTATATTTCATTTACCCTTTCATTCCAGCCCTTAATTAAAAGACAAACGATGGCCGATATTTAGAAGCTCGAGCTTTTTGGCCCCTGCGGCGTTGACCCTCGCTGGAGGGGGTAGGCACTTGACAAATTCTGGGTAGGCGGTCGTTGAGAAATAACGCGACTTTACTGTATCTATATTTTTTGACCATTTGTTGATCCCGTTTCAAGGGAGCCTACTATATGTATGTTTCTATGATGTTAGACTAAAAAGTCTTTGCGCTTTGTAATTCAATTCCGATTTTGTTTGCAAAAATACATGCTTGTAGAGAATAAATTTGTTAGAATAAATTGTGCGTTTCTGCCACGTAAAATACATCGATATATATTTTTTAAGAATTTGTTGAGCTTACTGTATATTTCTATGACGTGAGATTTTCAAAGGCTTTGCACTTTGATTAAATTGAACGTTTATAAGCAAGAGAGTGCACTTTGGTATTTTCCTTTTTAGTATGTCGATTGTGTCACAAGACGTATTCTAAGCTCTGGACAGCCTTCTACTAAAATATAATTATTCTATTTTAATTTTAATTGTGCGAGTCTACATTATTTTGCAAACGCTTATAATGAAAAACCTCAGTGGGTGATCATATTAGGAACGAAAGAAACAGCGAAATTATCTCTGTGGTCATTATTTTATTAAAAACAAAAATATTACAATTATCAGCGTATTACGCTAACAAAAGGGTTGGAACTGTGGCTGTGGCGTTCTAATTAACGTTTTGTTGCACGCAGAGGAGGATGTCTGAAACAACCTCGTACAGCGTAAACTGCAACTTTTCTACCATGTTCGGGGAATAAATTGTTGAAAATGTAAAAAATTTTAGTCGGCGAGTGTCAATTGTGCGAGTTGAACCGTGGTCAACAAAGCGCAGAAGTACCGCCGGCATTAGCGTTTGCTTGCAAAGCTCCGCTTTTGTCTCCGCTGTGATTCAAATCCTGGTCTACCACTCTCTACTTGTTCGTTTATATTTTTCCTCTTTTTCATGTGTGTGTGATTAAAAAGAGAACTCTCGCATTCATAACATAATAAATACTCGAATATTTTTCTGCAAACAGTTAGGGGAATCGTGGATGGTAAACGCGAAGACGTCCTCAAACATTTTCACAAGTTGCGTTCAAATAAATAATATTCAGACAAACCCTCGTTATTAATTTCTCCCTCGCAAAGAGACGTCGTATAATATATTCTGATGAAATATTATACAATGCATTTGAGACTGCTTTTTCAATGGCAAGGAAAATGAATGGAAAAATTTGAACAATCGAAAGATTAAAAGAATTAGAGGAAATCAATACTTACAATTTATTGAAACTATTGAAAAACGAGAACTAAACTATTTAATTCCTCTGTCTTGAAATTGCTGCAAACCAATTTATTTTAACCCTTTGCAGTCCTTTGTCGAGCGTGACTCTACATCAGTTTAAGAAAAATGTAAATAAAACGGGTTTTCATATGTATTTGGTTCTTCTTTAATTATTTGTCTTGTTTGTTAGTTAAAAACAAATAGAAGTTCCACAAATATAAATGACAACAAAGTTTGAGAGCTACATTTAATATGATTGGTGAACAAAAATGTTTAAAATAAGTTACAGTCAAGGAACTGTCCTTTCAAGTAAATTTCAAATAAAACACATAAAATGGTAAGGAGTTGTTGGCAACAAAATTGAAAAATAATTCGGGGTGCAAAGGGTTAATGATTCATAATTCAATAATAACGCGTTTGGGACTTCTTTACCAACGGATAATTTTTGAAAAATTAGTAAATTGGAAATTCGCGAATGAAAATGAAACAAGTGAAGCAACGATAGTGCGAGCAACAGTAGAATTTGCGAACGATGGAAATTTTCGCGACTTCATCAACCTACTCTGTTGGACTCTGTCCTCCCCTTCGTTGGAAAAAAAACGTTGAATAAAATATCAGGATTACAGATCGGCCAGTACCCTCGTTAATGCATCGCGTCTTCCTGGAACGAATTTGATTGATGCCACTAAACGATAAAGGAAACAAAAAAGGAAACTGCATTAGGGTAAGAGGATTGGAAAGTAATAGGAGACGCTCGACGAATCGCAAAATCGAGGACGGAAAAGGGAGTAGTCGCACGCGCATTCAGCTGGCTCGCGGAGGAATGTCGAATTCATTTGGTTCGCCATGTATGACGACAACGTGCAGACATACCTGCATACATACTGTATACACATACATGAAACACCACCGAAAAGCACTGAACGTGGAACGTTCGCTTTGGTTGCGTCGCGCGTCGAGCTGATTGAAAACGGCGATAGTTACTTTGTTAAACAGCTAGATTCAAAGAGGAACACACGGAGATAAGGGAATTAAAAGGCAGCGGAACGGCCAGCGGAACCGGAAGGTGCGCTTCCGGGAATAGAAAATTACCTTTCCAGGGATTTCGACCCTGTCTGACCAGTCCAGGAGTCACGAATTATTTATCGTGTAGCTCTCGGTCCACTGTGTCGGGAAAAAACAAGCACACAATCGTCGGCCATCCGCTAAACTTCAGAGATCATACACGGTGCGAAGAACCGCGGGAATAATCTCTTTTCCTTCGCATCCACGAAAGAAACTTGAGCACGGCTCACAAATTACAGAATCATTTCCCTAACTCGCGTAACTTGCCTAATCCAGGCCTGATTCTATCTGGTCAGTCTGGAATAAGTATACCGATGAAACTGGAAAATCGCTCTCATCGCCTAGAACCAAAAGAAAAATCAATTTTCAGTCAGGTCCCCGACAAAAATGAGAATAGAACCTGCTACACAGTCTTGCAAATTACAGAATTAGCTCTGTAACTCACCTAATCCAGGCCTGACTTTATTTGATCAGTCTAGAATAAGTATACCGATGGAACTGAAAAATCGTTCTCATCGGCAAGAACCAAAAGAAAAATCAATTTTCTGTCAGGACCCCGACAAAAATGTGAGTAGAACCTGCTACACAGTCTCGCAAATTACAGAATCAGCTCTGTAACTCATCTAATCCAGGCCTGATTCTATCTGGTCAGTCTAGAATAAGTATACCGATGAAACTGAAAAATCGTACTCGTCGCCAAGAATCAGAAGATAAATCACTTTTCAATCAGGTCCCCGACAAAAATGAGAGTAGAATCTGCTACACGGTCTCGCAAATTACAGAATCTGCTCTCTAACTCATCTCATCCAGGCCTGGCTCTATCTGATCAGTCTAGAATAAGTATACCGATGAAACTGAAAAATCGTTCTCGTCGCCAAGAATCAGAAGATAAATCACTTTTCAATCAGGTCACCGACAAAAATGAGAATAGAACCTGCTACAGAATCTTGCAAATTACAGAATTAGCTCTGTAACTCACCTAATCCAGGCCTGACTTTATTCTACTCGTCGTTAAGAATCGCAAGAAAAACATCATACCGTCACATCCACGAAAGAAACGAAACTACGGCATAGTTACAAAGTCTCACAAATTAGTCTCCGGCGACAGGAGAAAGTAAACAAGTGATCTACCTCTGCCGATTGAAAATTTCTAATAAAAATCACAAGCATACATGAAATTGTACTCGAGTGAAACCTGTTTTTTCGGCGATTTTCCTTGTTGACACTAGGTTTACGGAGCTCTAAAAAATACGTATTTCAAATTATTTTGTAAATATAACAAGCGTGCGTCTATCCAAATTTTTGGCTATTTTTCCAATAATGTATACCCGAAGAAATAAATTTGGTAAATGATTTCTCAGGGAAGCATCTTTACAATCTTAATAATTGCAAATTAAGAATATTACAACCCGTCATTTTGACGGACTCCGTAAACCTAGCGTTAAAGACGACATATATCTTCTAATTCAAGATGGCTAACGAGGGCCACGAAGACTCGTGGAACTGAAAAATCGTTCTTGAATACTGTCGGTAGGGGTTTCAAGAGAAATCTGTTTTTTCATCTTCCAGGTACATGTACATGTGTGAGAAAGAAACAGGAAACACAGCACGGTTGCGCGGCCACACAAATTACGGAGTAGCCCCGTTTGGAAACGAACGGGACCAAGTTATGTGTCGTGTATAATGCCGGCCTGACACTTCGGTAATCCAATAATGCTGGCACTTTGAAAACTCTGGTCCTCTTGTAATCCGACCCTCACCATCGAAGCATACGAGATCAATTTTAGTACGAGCACACCACCGGCGCGGCGGCGAACTCGCTCAAGTAGCGTGCGCGACTAATCCGAGTGAAATTGAATCCCGTATTCTTCATTCGTTTATCTATACCGCGTGTTTAAATCTCCGCTCGCTCCTAATTTTCGTGTTCGTTTTGCGCCGGATGTCGTAAAACATCGAATTGCTCGGTCGATGATGTATCCCTAGATTCGACGGACACGTTGCGGACACTTATGCGATGTCCTGATGACTATGGATCCTAGGGACTTTTGTATTGGCTCCGTTACACCGTAGTTCTCGGCTCGTCGAGATAAATTGCGCCGAAGCCAGTTTTTCTTTTTGGTTCTGCGATTGCATCTATGCAAATTTTTAGAATCTACTTTCTTGAGATTGACCTTCGGACTGAGATTAATAAAAATTGTTATTAATTGAATTCGTAACGATACGAATTGGCTATTGGAAAATTATAGTGTGTTGCCTTCATAAGACGGATGCTTCCAACGGTTTTGTAGTCCAATAATTAGCTAGGATTTGAGCTTCTTACTCTTAGATGCAGGCTCAATGTAGGATGGCACTAGATCTGAACAATCGGATTTAGGACACTGGAATAGCAATACGGTGGATGGGTACAGGTTCCAGGTCATTTTGACCAACGCTGATACAATTTATTGTAGGGATACTTTCCAAATGGTTCGAAAGGTTGTAAATACTGTGAATTTACTGGACCGTCATGGCCGACCTTGAAGCTAGATTGCTGCTACTCTCTATTGAAATGACCCATGTATACAAGCGTCGACGTTACCAAACGTATTTAGAATCATTCTGCCAGGGAACACGAAATTCTCGTAAATTAATCGACGGGCTTTTCGACCTAGGAAATGGCAAGTGGCGGTAACCTTAGAACGAGATCTGAACATTACATTCTGAGAATTGTTCAATGTAATTCTAGCATTAATTTTCTAAAATTAACCACCGTAAGAAAAATGTACTCGATTAAACTCAATTACAAAAATCCTGAAATATTGTTTTCTACCCTTCGGGTTATACGGTGTTGCATCGTGTATTAACATAAATGCCGAACATTATTATAAATTAAATTCTTCTAACCCTGTGCCTCTTTAAAATTCATCCATTAATTTTTTCCATAAATTGATGAAATCCGCAGTCATTAATAAATTTGAAAATGAATGAAATGTTTGTAAGAAAAAACTATTGTGAACATTAATATGCAATTGTATTCATTACCATTTCGCATGGAGATTTAGCATCGTAGTTTTACCAGACTTTCTGATTTATATCTTCTATAAATCCGCAGTATTTTACCATTTTCTACCGTTCAATGTCTGTCATTTTTTAGTCGTTCGCCGTTGGAGTAAGCACTGTTACACATCCTCCTTCGAAACGTGCACGATGTCTGAGCCAGCGCATCACTGTTTACGTTAAATCGATAAGGGAACCCGGAATTCATTGACCGAGGATTAATGGATTTACAATTAATGTTGCCGATCAAAATCCGACAAAACAAAATTCTTTCGAGATCCATGAAAAATACCACTTTCTCCGCTAAGCATCGAGAGATAGCGAACCATTATCTAATTCATATTTTCATCAATCGTAAGCACGCATAAATATCCGCTGTCTAGTCATAACAGTTCGTCGCAGGCCCTAGGCAATGTGCCTAACGTACCTATTGAATAACGTAGCCTTGGCGACGAGCAAGATCCATTTCGTTTTCATCGAGCATCTATCGCTTCCGCCGTGAATCTTCTCTCAGTTCGTTCCAAAGACGTATGGCCCTGAGGAAAGCGAGTGTGAACGAAACACTCATAATTACCACACTTAACGTTTCGACGTGCAGTGGATCCAAAAAATATTGGCATCCTGCACCAAGTATCGAAAATATTGGATCTTGACTGTTCCAATTTTTTTTTAATTCTGGATGTTTAAACTGTTATCAACTAGACTACGGTTTTTGTGCATTTATGGGAAAAATGAGTGGGTGCAATTTAAAACAGTAGCAAGGTTACAACGATTTAAGAGTGCCAATCTATTTTTCTCAGCTTGTTAAAATGATTAAAGTAAGAATAAACTGTTTATGTGGCTCCAGTCACTTGTAATTCGTGCAAGCAATTTTTATTTTACATAAAGATCTAGTTATAACTTTCTAAAAAAGAATCGTGCAGCAACAAACTCGGACTCGATTTAAAACGTAGGGTCTCTATCGTCGCGAGTCATCCTTCATTTTCTTCTAACAAGACGCAACAACGTAATTGTGAAACGTTTCTCCATAACGTAGCAGATGGGAAAGTAAAGGTCTTTCTATTGAAAATGCTGCGAATCGAATCGTCTCTGAAAACATTGGAAAATATTTTTCGTGATTGAATCTACCGTGAGTTTAAAGATTGAAATTTCCCCTTTACAATGAGCACCTCAAACTCGATGCACGACTTTTTTTTATTGTTTTACAGAGCTTTGAATGCAAGGTGTATTGCCAATTTTATAATAACAGAAGGTACATCGTGAGACCATCTCGATCGAATTTGTTCCTGCTTTATAAAACAGTTTAAAAAATCGTACAAATTTCAGAGGATCGTTATGAAAGTAGAGGATTGAAGCTTCAAAATGAGCCTGGATTTATCGTTGTCCGATTCTTTCTTACGAAATTATAACAGTTTAAACGTTCACAACTTTTTGGAGTAAACACTTTCAATACTTTTTGGAGTAATTTTTTCGAAAATGAATTGCTCCCAGCAGAAGTGAAT
The DNA here is from genome assembly GCA_028455805.1 of Lasioglossum figueresi. NCBI lineage: Eukaryota > Metazoa > Arthropoda > Insecta > Hymenoptera > Halictidae > Lasioglossum > Lasioglossum figueresi. The sequence goes on along the minus strand of CM052190.1, from coordinate 9,298,167 downwards.
TCATATTGTATCGAACTGAATGTCAAAACATCAAATTGTCGTAATATGGTGAAAAGATAAATAATTAATTTTTTTTTTAAAATGAGAAACTATGGTTAGATGGTACACAACTTTGACGAGACAATTCGCGACGCTCGCAAGTAATAAACCGAACATTCACTCAGAATCCCTGAAGAATGTGAAAAATTAACGCGAGGAACGAACGAGGCTTAAAAACCAGCTCCGCTCGTCGCTGCCCTAAAGCAATTATCGAACGAGGCTTCCCATTACTCGAGCGTTCCTAATTACGCAAGTTTTCTAAACTTTATACGCAGTTCCCGCGAAACTGGACGTTTATAACTAAAATTAGGTTTACGTTTATGGTAGACACAAATTTATCACCCCGCCGAATTTTCATTGGAACGAAGGGGGTGCACTTCTAAACTTTAGAATCCAAAGCAGTCGTAACTGTCCTAAGTATTAGATGAGTGCAAGAGTTTCTAGCTTGAATAAAAAACTTATAGCGTTATCTTACTGTGGGTAATTTATTTAACCCCCGACTTACTTGCTATCCGAGACTATTCCAAGTTTTATGACTCTTCTAGTCTTAAACGGATTTGCGTCTTCCAGAGTATCGATACGAGAATGTTTCATTTATTCATTCTGTAAAAAATGTATAGAAGTCTATAAATTTTTATTATTTATGTTCCACTGTAAGCACATAAAGACTCAACGGTTTGTTAGTCCAGCTGCTACAATCTAATAAAAAAAAATGTTGACATTTTATTTTACACGTCTGCGAAACCAACAATTTTCACGATTACGTACAATCCTTTTAGATACGTTCGCGTATCGCTAGACAGCGTATCTTAATGCAAAATAAAAATGTTCCGCGTAGATTGTGGGAAGCAGAAATAAAATAAAAACGAATTCCATCCCTTAATGACTTTGTTACATTAAAACGAACGTTACGATATTCTTCAATTTTTCTAATCCTTTACTGTTTCATATTTCACTCGACCCAAATTTCTGCATAAATGCATAAAGATCCGCACTCTACATATGAACGAAGACTACGTACATCCAAAATTTGAACAAAATCCCCGGAACAGTACTGCGAGAAATAAATACAATTTTCAATATATTTTTTTAAACCGTCGAAGGAAGAAAAAGAATTCTTAAGTGGCTCTCCGGCGTCTCGTAATCGACGCAGAGAATTTTTATTTTGTATAAAGATCCGCGGTCTAGTAATGACGATTGAACACTTGAGACGTGGTTCCCGCCCCGCAGGCTCCCGGAGCAAGATTGTCCATTGTTTCCAGGAAGTAATAACGATCACACCGGCCATTAAGAATCCATCAAAAGTTCTGGCCGAACGTTTCCGTCGGTCTCGCGCTCCGAGGCGGCTCGCAACGTGCTCCGCGAGAGCGCAAAAGAAACCGAGAGCGGTCCCGAGGGGTAGGACAGAACCACCGTGGGGGAGGAGAGCGAGTGGGAGCGGTGGAAGCGGGGGAAAAAACGTCGACCGGGGAAAAAGGTACGAAACAGGACGAAACAAGACGAAACACAGGACGAGCGAGAGAGGGAGAGGAAAAGGGAGAGATAGAGACAGCGGAGGCATGCAACAAAAGTATATAGATACCACGCCGCGATACGGTGCGATAGTGTGACGCGTGTACACACGAGCACGCACACAAGGCAGTTGCATGTGGTGTACAGTGGGTGCGACGCGGAGAGGCGTGGGGCAACCGGCGGGAAGGGGAAAAAAGAAAGGGGAAAAAGTGACGGGGTATTGGCGGGAGGGGGCGGAAGAGAGGAAGGACGAGGAGAGGCGAGAAAGAAAGAGAGGAGTGCGGTACATCGCGGTTAAAAAACGGCGAACGGAGGAAGGAGTAACGACAGAGAGAAACCGTACGTGGACGCACTACAGCCCGCGCAAAGCTGCTTTCATACGTGCACAGGGAGCGTGTCGTGTGTACGGTGTGGGAGGCGCTTGGATCCGAGCCCTCCTACACCGCGAAGAAGACTAGCGAGAAAAGAGTGAATGCGTGACACACTGCCTGAGTGTGTGTACGCGATTGTGTGTACGTGTGTGTGTGCCTGTGCAGGCACGCAGTCACGCACCCACGTGTCACGCATACAACAGGCTCGTAGTCCCCCTATATGTCGCTCCCTCTTCCTCTCGCTACCAGACCCGTCGTATCTCGCATCCTTCTGGACCCTTTATCTTACTCGGTCACGTACCGTTTCCCTCGTGTTTCGCTATCAGCTTCGCTCTTTCGCTCCGTTCTATATCTTGCACGCTCTATCTCCTCCTGTTCCCTGGTGCATAGTCCCTAGCCCTCCCGTATATGCATTCTTCCTTCCTTCCTTTCTTTCTTTCGTTCTTTCTTTCTTTCTTTCTTTCTTTCTTTCCTTCCTTCCTTCCTTCCTTCCTCGGTTACTTATCCCTGTGCTCGCGCAACCTCTCTCCCGTTTACTCTTTCGTTAACTCGATCGTCGCTGTCCGTTCACCTTGCTCGACGCCCCCTTCCGACCCCTTTACCACCGAGCCGCCCCCTTCCTGTTGCTCGCGTTCTTCTAATCTTTGGATCGACCGACTCGTTCCCTCTCGAGGGAACGACTACCTTCTGTTCGTTTTTCCATACGGACCCGGTTCGAACGCTACGGGCCCGGCCCGGCCCGGACCGGCTATGTATGCTTGCTCGGCTCGCTCCGATCGGCTTCACCGCGAGCAGAGGATCTGCGATCAGCGATCCAGCGCGACGCTTGCCCCGTAGGGCACTGGCCCTGGCTCCCGGAGCCGCCAGGCCACGCCCACTCGGAGCGCTTCACGTCGTGGGAGGAAAATATACGGTACACGCAATGTTGTACGACGATAGTAAGACAGGGTACTTATTAGCGCGAAAAGGTAATTGTTAGGCAATTTAACGAAACGTGAATAATTTGTAGGCATTTTTTGGGTAGAAGTAGGACCGAAGTAGGGGGAAAGGTCCGAGCGAAGAGACGGGAAGCGAGTTTTATGATGCAGACGTGACATTTAGTCAATTGGGGGACTTAAAGAAACAACGACGAATTCCTTATTTTGTCAAGAGTCCCAAGTTTGATTAGTGACGAACGCGCCATAAAACTCGTGTACCCCGGACGAAACCCCAGATGGCCGACGAAAAGCTAGAGACGACAGTTATCTTACGGTGATAACCTTCCCTTACTCCACTGATTTCGGAGGGCGGGTTTTGACCAAAATACCTAGCGATTGGGTACGTCGCCGATTGGCAAAGAGGTTAAGGCGTCGGACTACAGAGCGTATACACTTTGGTTCGAATCCTGTCGATGCAAAGTTTTTTATCCATACCAAGCGATTGGGTGTCATAGAAAAACGCCCACTTAGGAATACGGATAAAAAGACGCAGCGTGTCAACGAAAAGATATCTGTCAGGGATCGAAGTAGCGTCTACGAAGAACTCCGAGTAACAGCCAAGTCCTAGCGTATCTAGCCGATCGTAACCAACCCACTAGCTAATATATATATTTCATCAATTGCTAAACCTGACTACAGTTTATTTTAAAACCTCTCGACCGTCCTACAAATGTAACAATATTCCTACATTCTCCCAGTTTTCACAGTTTTGTAGTTCGCCGGCTCATACTGGTACGCTTCGCGCATTAAATCGGCAAACTGTGTTTGGCCCTACGATTTATTTTACGGTTTCAGTGATCAAAATTGTTTCGTAGATTGCAATCTCCTGAAAGAGGAGAAGATTTATATCTATTTTCTGCCTACATGTTCTCTAATATAACTGTACATTAACAAAGCGAAAATATAATTTTATTTCGGTTTAAAGGAAATTATTAACGTACACTTTGATCAGAATCTGTTCAGAAAATTCATCACGAGTCAGACACGATATTGTAAGGCAATGGGTTAATTTCTAATTCCACAACTATTGATTGAACAACAGGTATTTAAAACCAAAAGCTATCTGTAAGGAAAGACCGTAAGGACAAAGCGGGTTTATGAACGTTTTTGGGCACACTTGAAGAGGTTTTGGGCCTTCTTTTTGCAATTCGTTGGCGACAGTAGTTTTACAATTCTTCTGTTATCTCTGATTCTCTATTTTTACGAATTTAGTAATAGATAGGGTTGTCTGTTAATGTACACACATACATACATACACCATCCGTACTTCAAGTCTATAGTTCTAACGTCATTAACCGAGTGAAAAGTTGTTTAGTCGATTTTCACGTTCCAGCAGAAAATACAATTTGTAAAAACATTTGCTGTAAAGCAGTCTACGGTGCGAGAACGTTCTTCCCATCCGTACGTTCCTCCTAACAGGGGAATAAACTGGTCATGAATAATAAAGTCGTGAATAATTAGAGAAACAAGAAGCACACCGGACCGTTCGTACTAAAATGAAACGGAGATTAATTTAATGAAGAAAGCACTGGGAAAAAGGCAAACAACAAGAAAGTGGTACAACGTCACAAACTTTGTATACACATGCGCATGACCCGTATCCTTAACACTTTACCTACCGTAAGCCTATTAATAGGATTTTCAATAATTGTGCTGTACCAAAATAAAGCATAGCAATTTTCTTTTACTTTGCAATCTTAAATGAAAATATTAGATGACGTTATCGAGGGTGACTTGTTAATTCATAACGGAAATGGCTGTTGCTATTGAAGGTTTCATTAAAAAGTGTTTAGCCATGTACCATAGATTTTTCAAAATTGTGCGATAATCACCGGTCGGTAATGTGTTAATAATAGTCTTCTACCGTCACCGATTCCGAATTCACGAGATCGAAAGTTTCTGACGTCGTATGCCCCCGGGGGCAATCCCGGAGCGCTCCCAGAGAAAAGAGCGTTTATTGCCAATGTCTGCATTCTAAAGGGTATGAGTAACCTTCGTCGAGGCACAAGAGGCCGACTGTCAGTGGGACACATGCATTCGTCCCACGAATGTGCGTCATTGTGTCAGATAATTGCACGGAACACGTCGCAGTGCACTGAAATACAAAAATTGAGCTTCCATATAAAATATTAGACAACAGATTAAAGTTACTTCACTGCACTATACACGAACCGATGAATGAATTTCTTTCTATTCGGTACGACCAGAGTTCCAAGACGTATTAAAGCTACGTCCACACCGAAGCAACAGCGAGCAACTTTTTGTCGCGTTTCTTACCGAATGAAAGAAAAAGAAGGCGACAAGAGGCGACAAAAAGTTGTTCAATGTTGTTTCAGTGTGGGCATGGTTGCGTCGATGCTCCATACGACGATAGTTCTTTTTCATAGTCGACTCTTATTTTCTAGGTAATTAGATAATTTTGTTAGAAGGTCAGCTCTATGTACTTCGGAATACACGTAAGCTAGGCTGTTCGTATACAGGGTGTGTCCAGTAACTGGGCCGAACGACTCGGTTACTATTAAAGGTAGAACAAAAATCTACCACAATGTTTTGCATTATTTAATGAGCTGTAACATCCTGCGATGCGAGCTTTCACGGAAGTGCGTCGGCGATGTTGCGAAGTGCAATTACATTCGTTTTCCGAACGCTATTCCATGATTCGTTTCACACGAATCAATTCCTCGTATTATGCTGAATAAAAAAGTACTGGGTCGCAGTAAAAGAATGTTTATTTTTCACTTTACTTTTTTCCAGTATCTACGGTAATTGAAAAAATCTTGTACCATTGTGGTTACGAAGATTTGCATTTTACATCTTCCGCAAAATTGCGATATAACAACCGAGTTATAATTCCAGTTAGTACCAGATATCAGGTATACAAGTAAGTTCGGTGCCTTTAGATATATTCAATTGCGATTGCATTTCAAATTAAAATTTTCTCCCGTCGCTTTGGTGTTTTAAAGCATCAACCTTACCCTGCTAAACGCGCTACATAAATTTACGCTAATTGGTACGTGACCTCAAAAAACAATACTTTGCAACATGGCGTTTAAGAAAGGGCACGTTCGACACTGTATTCTTTTTGCATTCGAGTCAAAGAAAAATGCTGCTGGGGCTACGAAAACGATTTGTTCCGCGTCAGGTGAAAATACTGTAACCTATAAAACATGCAAGAAGCGGTTCCAAAGGTTTCGTAGTGGAAATTGGTTGATTCTAACTTCAAATCTCTCGAAGAGGTCCACGCAAGCATTAATCAGTTTATTCAATCAAAACCACCATCTTTTCATGGAAACGAGATTCGCCAGCGACCCGAAAGGTTGGAGAAGTGTGTAGAAAGTAATAGCGATTACTTCGAAACGCAACGTGTATTCCTTTTCCTTTATAAATAGAGATCAAAAGTTCGAATATGCTCCTGTTAGAATATGCTTCAATTATATGATCCCCGAAAAGCTATAATTACGAAATCATTCTCGAGAGAGTGCAGCATAAATTTCTCAGGTTCTGTTCATACAAGATAGAAAATTCTATGTCAATCTTTGATCACGATTAGTCTGCAATATTAAACACAGTCTACCTGGAAAGATTGTCTGCTCGAAGAAGAGTATCCGACCAGAGCTTTATTTTTAATTTGATTAATAATAATATTGATTGTCCCTCTATCCTTAGGCAAATCAATTTCAATGTACCTGACCGTGTTTCGAGAACTAGACCAGGATTTCAAACATTTAAATTGAAATCCACATATGCATTAATAAATCCCATAAATCGCATTACTGCAAACTCAAACACACTATATAATAGTACTGATTTTTTTAATGGGTCGTTACAAACATTCAAAAGAAATCCCTTTCCATAATTAGTTTAGTCTTCTCGAGTTTGATAATTACATAACACCTAAATTACAATTGTTGTCATCAGATGTGTCTCTATTGTTGTTTCTTCAAATTTTTACCATAACATGTGGCATACTCGCAGTTAAAATGTTGTACGTTTGACGTTTTACGGTTTGAAATAACCGCCAAATATCGATTAGTTCATGTTCGATCCATTGATTCTGTTTTGTTTTCTGGTTCTATTAACCTCGTGTTTGTAACTTGTGCACCGGCATAGAAACAACATGTGTTTATACATGTTATTTTGTCCTTAATTTTTTCATAAAGCAGGTTGGTAATTTTATTACTGTATTTTAATTATGTATTTAAATCCGTTTGTTCAGCACATTAATACTGAAACCTCTATTTAAAATTTACAGACGCAGTTTTTTCTTCGTTCTTGAAAAGATTCCATATTAGTTTAATCAAACTAGCAATATTGCTTTAATTTATATCTCTGATCGAACCTTTGCGCCGAGATCATCGATACGTCTTGTTATTAACAACCTTACGATCGATAATCAAAATACACATTCGAAAGAAAATTACGCACGATTATCTGATAACATCATACCTGTACTCCAACAGTTTCTGTGCACGTCCCTTCGTAAGTAATTTACGTTACGACTTTTCTTTTCCATCGTAAACATTTGTATAAAAGGACTTCGGTACCGTTTATAATAATAAATATAATAATAAATATAATAATAAAAGGCACCGAACTTATTTGTACACCTAATACATACAACCTATCACGCTGAGATTTAGCATTAATTGGTTCGAACAAACGAGGATCTAGCTTACTTTTCGAAATTTGGTTTTCAGCATAAATAGCCCGAGCTAGAGTGTGAGAACTTAGAGTGGCCGGTGTGCTGCACGACTCTCCCCTACTTATTATCCGAGAGCATGTGATGCTCTCGGAGCCGGGCGAGCGCTTGCGCGCTCTGTTCCGCACGTAAACGCCGTTATCGCGAATGGAAGTGCAATCGAGGCCGTAATTGCTAATGCCAGTTTCGATCGATCCTCGACGTTCGGCCGTCTGTAGCTCGGACCGAACGCCGAACGCCCAAAATTCTATAGAAAGCCCCGAAACGAGATTTCACCGGGCCGAACTCGCGAATTCGTTAGAGAAGCCAACGCCGATGAATGTTCAATTTGCTTCTTCGAGTGTGACAGCAGAGCGTGTTTGGTAACCGGTGATCGTGTTAGCGGCTAGAAAAATTTCGGTTCCGGCTTTTCCATTATCCTCTCGAACGGTATTTCGGGGAAAGGATCGTCCGGAACAGTTGGCGGAGGGGAATGGGGTTGTGCACCATAAAGGGGTTGCTGTTTGGTTCTTATAGAAACACTGGCCACTGGGTCCTTCCTGAAAACTATGGAAGCACGCTCAATGTTGTTTTCGTTGGTTTCCATTTCGTGGGAAAAGCACCCTTTTCAGAAATTATGAATTGTTGAATGTTTTTAAATGAAACACAGTCCCTTAACCCTTCTTCCGTTCAGGCCGATTAGAATTCTCGTTGAAAGACAAAGAATTTTTGAAAGATTTATTGTTAAGTCAAGTAGAGGCATCGTAACACTGTAGAATATTCCGACGAAAAGAACGAGGTGTTATAAAAAATGCAGTAGAGAACAAAGCAAATGGCCTGAACGAAAAATCGAGGAAAAACAGCTCGGCACGGAACGTGTTAAATCTTCAGGGAGAATGTCTCTGTGCGTTGTGCTGACTCTTCCAAGAATATATTCAAATTTATTGCGCAACATCAGATCATAGTTAAGCAAAACGTTCCAGCACATTATGATGCAACATCGTACAAAGAATTTAATCGTGTTCGAACAGTCTCGTTTCATGCAAAAGAAAAGTGATTCGTAAGAAAAGGAACTAACAAAAGATTCTAAAAAATTGAATAAAGTACAGGTGATTTGTACCTTGAATTTTCATATGTAGAGCGAGGAAAATAGGGGAGGATAATCTAATTTAAAGCAACACCCTTGATCGAGTCACCATGTATTTTGAGAAAAAAAAATTTAGAGTTAACAATGGTATTAATTGATTAAAAATAATGTTTTGAAACTGGTTTAGCTATACATCCTTTACAAGAGAAATGCTTACAGCATTACAGTGTTGCTGATCAACTGTAATTTATATTAATTAGGTCCAATATTTTCTCCTATTTTTTAAGAAAGCTAAAGTTCAATTTTAACAATTGATATTTTATGTATTTATGACAGGAATGAGTGGCTGTGATTTGGAGCAATAAAATTAAAAGAAGTGTATCGATAAATTCCTTTTGTTTCTTGCAACGGACGCAGACAGTTTCTATTTTCCATGAAAATCCGCAGTTATTAGGTACACCTGTCGAAAGTAACTTTTCCTCAGCGTCCCCTATTGCCTCTTTTCCTCCGACAGTAAAGTCTGCATTAGTGCACCGACTTTGCCTCGGAGTAATGCCGGCACAATCATCCCTATCGTTTCGTTTGTCTACCCGTCCCGAACGGCTCTTTGACAAAGTGGTTCACTTCCATACTACGGAGATTGAGACCAGTTCCACCAACTCGTAGAACGAAGCGTGCCCGATTTAATTCCAATTCGGACTCGGCAGCACAAATCCTATATTATCGTACAGCCATGCGCATGCTCTCCGCGTCCTTTAAAACGCGCGTTCCGGACTGTAGAATCAGGAAGATCGATTTACTAAATATTTCCTCTCGAACGTCCTGCTGTTATCGTAGAGCATCAAAAGCGCGCCATTTCAGAAGGGTCTTTATCGTGCGCGACCAATAACATTAACTTCGAAACTGCATTTTCAAAATGAATATTGGATATTACTCGATATTTCCGTTTCGACAGAACTAGGTTCTAAAGAATTTCAAAATTATGTATTCACGAAAGTGAGTAGATCAAACATTGTTTTCAACTCATTATAATTCATATACACCCCCGTTCACAAGTATGTGGACAACACGTTTAATATTTTATGCGGTC
>CM052190.1:9214430-9288313 GCA_028455805.1 Lasioglossum figueresi | reverse complement strand
TTTTTTATGCAGTCTAGTTTGTACAGTTAATAATCAATTCGTTAGATATCTCACCAATAATTATTATTATTGTCTTGAGAAGACGGCAAACCACGCTAATGGATCATCGTAGATTGAAACACAGTGTTAGCCCTGCCGAAGAAACTTTTTTATTTATTCAAGGGATTGTATTAATTAAATTGTACAATTTGGTACTATTAAAATAAATTATACTTGCAACAATGTGTCCACATATTTTTCAGCGGTAGTGTACATAACTATTGTATCTGGCAATTAATGCAAACCATTTTTATTTTCCATAACGTAAAAATGTAATGATCTCCAACAGCAATACCGCCGAATGACAAATGTTGGAGTTCAACGATGCCATAGCAACGTATAAGGTTATACAGGTATAAGGGATGGCATAAGGGTTCAGGTATAAGGGACAGTGGGACCCAGAGTTGGGGGCGTAAAAGTCGAAGCCCTCAATTCAACTAAAGAAGTTAGCTTCTGCGGATCGCGGTAACGTCTAGTCCCACGTAAAGTCGTAGCACACCGTATAAAATACTATACGTTTACTGTTCACGCATTGTACTGTGAAACACGAGGATACACTGTGGCGTTGTTAGAGTAGCACTTTCGTTTATAATAAAGTATATACGCATAGGGTGTGTTATTCATTTTAAACAACGTATACAGAATAAAGGTTATATCCAAGTCGTTATCGATCCTGGATCAAGTTTATTTCTAGCATCAAAAGAGCATTTTCAGAAACGAACGTACATTATGTGATTAATGTTAACGGTAGGTAGTAATGATATTTGGTCCCCTCAGGGTTTCAAATCCATTTTACCACTCTCCCCCTCTTCCACTGTCGCTAACGCCTAATTTCAACAGGACCTACTGTTTATTACGGTGGGTTCCGAACCACCTTCTTTTTTTTATTAACACTTTATCTACCGGAAGCCTATTAACAGGCTTTTCAATAATTGTGCTGCACCAAATGGAAGCTTAAAAATCTTCTTTTACAGAATAATCCCGAAGGAAATGATTGGATTTTGTTATTGAGGGTGAGGTGTTGGTTCATGATTGAAATTGCCGTTGCTATTGAAGGATTCTTCTAAAAAATCCTCAGCCATGAGCCATAGACTTTCAACAATTATGGAATAAACACCGTTAGGTAATGTGTTAACATCCTCCACTTTTTATTCAGTGATGATCATTGATCTAGTGACTAGATTCTAGTCAATGAGAATCGCAGGATCATTAGCAGACTACGAGAGTCGGAGGATGTTGATATGCGATCTCCAACTTCTTCGAGAAAGAATGAAATGTTTATTCTATTGATTTAGCACGAAGTGCAGTCTAATCGTCGGTGCAACGATGTTTGAGTGCACGATGATTGAAGTTTCATGCGACGCGATCAACGGATTTGCGTGCGTCCCCGACGATTCAGAAAGATGCGGCAAATCGCGAACCGTTCTCGCAGAAGCAGCAGCCGCAGCAACAGCACGTGGCGCTCGCGACAATACTCGCAGGCCGTCTCGCCTCCGAGTTCCTCGATCACCTCCCACTTATTATGCACGCTGCAACGTGCTTGCATTTCTGCGCGTGCTTGTGTGAGAAACTCGATACGAACCGATACAACGCGACGCACGGTGAACCGGTGAACGCCAGCCGAGCAGCACTTTGTCGGAGTTGTCCTACCTGTGCGGTGCTACCGCGAGGCCGCAGGTAACGCGATGCGATCTTGCTTCTTCTGGCAATGAGTTTCGGGAGCTCGAGGGCCCCTTGGGTCAGTTATGTGCCCACCTACCTATTCGCAAATGGATTATCTTGTTATCCCACTCGCCGCCCAAATATTCGCAGAAAATCGAGGTAACCTTCGCTGGCGGAGCCCGGATCTGTTTTCGCCCAGAGTATTCAAATCGTCATTTATTCAACTTTCTCAAAACTGGAGCTACAGTCCACGACAGAAAGATGGCACACCACGAAAATTCAATGTTTTCATCATTTGGACATAATAAATCTAGTCTTTCTTGGTACTTACACATTTTTGTTACAAAATAAATTACGTTACAAACAATGAAATTGAAGAAAATGTCCGTTCGTTTATGGAAACAAGAAAATAACAAAAATCGGTACGACAAAATGATGGCACATATACAAAAAAAAACGTAATTTACGTACATAAAATATATAACATTGCGTTTCATACTTTGCGTGGCCTCCCTTATTTTCCAGAATAGCCAACATACGTTTAGGCAGTGACTTAAAGAGTTTTTTAATATATTTCGGCCGTATTTTTGTCCATTTTTGTTCTATTTTGCTTTTGGAATTGTCTTCCGCCTTCGTAAACATGTCTTGCTAGTTGTGACCAACAATTTTCAATTATGTTGAGATCTGGCGATCTCGCTGGCCACTTTAAGACACTAATTTTGTTTTGCTCAAAGTACCGCTTAACGGATTTTGCGGTATGCATGCTTGCATTATCCCGCTGAAATGTAAAATTTTCCCCGGAAATTGTCCGTCCGAATCTAGTTAATTGTTGGTCTATCGAATCTATATCAATTTTGCTGTTCATAGTTTTCTTAATAAATTTTACTTCGGTCGCTCCTCGATAACCAATTCCGGCCCAAAGCATTACTCCTCCGCCACCCATGTGTCTGCGGCTTAATATTCTTTCTTCTTTCCGCGGATCGTGAAAATAGTGTGCGAAACCATCCGGCCCATCTAGATCGAACCTTTTCTCATCGCTAAATATAACACGACGCCATTTGTTTCTCCAATGTATGTGCTCCTGTGCAAATTTCAGACGCTCCGATTTATGCCGAGCGATTAAAGGTGGTGTTTTTCAATTTCATTCGAACTAAGTGCGGACATTCTTTTATTATCCTTTGCACATTACGTACATTTGTATGTACGCCAGCTGCTTTAGCGATTTGTCGCGCTGTTCCCGAAGGATTCGAAGCTTCTTTTAAAATTGCACGTTTTCAAAATTAAACGTATCAAATTTCATCACAGTTTTCAGAAATAGCAATATTTACGGGTGTGCCATCTTTTTGTCGCGGACTGTACTCGTGAATAAAGCTATGCTGTAAATAATTGTTACTAGAATCTATCAGGCGAACCATATTTTATTGGGATCTACGAGGTGTGCGAAGGCTACAACATTGTGTGTGATAAACTTTGCCTTTTCTATTAATGTATTACTAGCTTTTGCCCGCGGCTTCGCTCGCACAGGAAACCGTTTAATGCCCTCGGAAAATAAAACCTTTCAAACCTCCATTCTCCCCTATATAATTTTAATTTTATGTCATGTCGCCATCTTAGATTTAAAAATTGATGCCATTTTTGTAATTGACGTCCCAAGAAACCTCAATAACGACACCCATACCGATTTTTAGGCTTATTTGCACCATTTTACTGCATTTGTCAAATATAAGTTTGAATTGAATTTATAAAGAGTTGATTCTTGAAAAACTACGACGTACCTACGGGTTATAACTATTTGGTTTATAGTTAAAGTATCTCTTTCGTCGTCGTGGCCCTCTCGCGGCGGTCGCGGTGTGGGTAGTTTAACGCCTCGAGACGTCAACGTTACAAAATTGTCCCGAAACATATTTGGGGCTGTTGGTTTTTACCGATCGATGATAATCTATAGTTTTCTATTAATCTAGCCGTTCAATTCCATTTCGCTTTTCGCGTTGCTCTGTAGATCTCTCTGACGGTTAACTTTGAAGCAACGGTTTAGCGATAAGTTAATAATTACGTACTTATATGTTAGTTTCCAGATACATTTACGGAAATAAGACAACTTTAAAGCGAAATAATTGTATCGATGAACATTAAGACCAAGTTTCAAGTAAATCCGACCACGAACGAAATATTCCTCGTACAAACGTTGCAACACCTTTTCACCCCCTTAGCGGTTGAATTTCGAAATATCCTTTCTTATCCCTTGTATAGATCATAAAGGAAACCTTTGTGCAAAATTTCAGCTTTCTATGTCCAAGGGTTTAGCCTGGGCGTTGATGAGTGAGTGAGTCAGGACAGCATTTTTATAGATATAGACGAAATAAATGTATCAATGAACATTAAGACCAAGTTTCAAGTACATCCGACCACGAACGAAATATTCCTCGTACAAACGTTGCAACACCTTTTCACCCCCTTAGCGGTTGAGTTTCGAAATATCCTTTCTTATCCCTTGTATAGATCATAAAGGAAACCTCTGTGCAAAATTTCAGCTTTCTATGTCCAAGGGTTTAGCCTGGGCGTTGATGAGTGAGTGAGTCAGGACAGCGTTTTTATAGATATAGAAGAAGATACTGATTAACCCTTAGCACTCGAGTGACGCCTCTGTGGCGCCATTAATAATTGCTGTACTATTATTTAAAATATTGTTTACAGTATTAGATCTGTCGGTATCTAATCAATTACTCAACATTTAAGTATTGTATGAGGTATTAACAACAATTTCATATCCAACAAATTTAAAAAATCATACAGGATGGAAATATTCTAGATCGAAAGAAATGTTTAATTTTCCAGTTAAAATAGCTCCGCGTGCAAAGGATTAATAGACACCGGAATTGATGCATTTATAACAAAAATAAGTAGGTGTAATTTAAAACAGTACAAACATTAGAAGAATTTCGAAATATTGTTATATTATTTTCAACTGTTTAACCATATTAACACAGTACCGACTGGAGATTATTGCATAATTTTGAAAAATCTGTCGTCCATGGCTAAACACTTTTTAATGGAACCTTGAATAGCAACAACGATTTACATTGTGATCTAACAAGTCACCCCCGATAACGTAATCTAATAGTTTCATTTAAGATTGCAATGTAAAAGAAAATTTCTATGCTCCCTTTTGGTACAGCACAATTATTGAAAATCCTAATAACAGGCTTACGGTGTGTAAAGCGTTAAGCCTCTATTGCAATCCGTTCCTAATTGGGGACTTAAATGTTCTATACATAGTAAATTAAGTAGACAATACTGAAGACTCTGAGCATGTTGGTTCCAAGTGGGAACATTGCGTTTACGAATAAAACCGCATATATATAAAGTTCCCGCACAGGAACAATCATAAACTGCAATAAATAACATTTTCTAAAAAAATTTGATTATCTATTTCATAATCACACTCATTTTTAAGTAGACTAACAGCCATATACTTATATTTTTTTCAACTCGTCATAAAAATTCATGCAATAGAGGGTTAAGAAAGAAAATACATTTCTAGTTTGTATATAGTTTATACACTCCTGTTTGTAGCTATTCAGGTAGAAAATTTTTATTCTGCATAAAGATCCGCTGTCTAATTATTGAATAAGTTGTTTTGATTTTTGTTTTAACAGTAAACGTCACCCAACTTTTGTGCTCGTTGATCTTGTCAAAATTGGTCATAGTGAGCGCTACCCTTCAGCCATTTTGCACATTAACAACCCTAATAAAATTTGACGCATTACTACAATTAAAATGGATTTCACGTGATCGACGCGGTAGTTAATGTGTTAATAAAGATATTTATACGAACGGAAACCACAAATGCAGTACGAACGCGAAAGCGAAACACGGATTACGAGGATACTGTGTTCAAAGAATTATATTGCAATTAATGCATATTAAGCCTTCTCGTGTTAATAATAATATTAATAATAACGACAATGATATTCGGATATACTGCGTATCTTTTGTATTTGATTCGTATCGAGTCTTTTAATAACGATAATGATATTAACAACGACGACAACGTTATTCGGGCTTCTTTGCGCATTATACCTTTTGCATGTGACGCACGGTTCATAATGATGATAACGATAACAAAGGCAACAATGTTCTGTATGCTTTGTACCTCTTACGTGCTTCGGATGGTTTCAATAACAGTATTCATGATGGCAATAATTGTTAGTAAGCAGGATGATGGAAACTGGTTTCACTAATTTTATTAATTTGAAGACACGTTGCACATTGATATTTTACCTTTGGATTTGTAGTTTACTATTTGTTAGAAAATTTAATGATTTTAATTTTTGGGAACAAGAATGTACAAGATATTCGTGAATAAAAGAATGTGTATTTGAAAATAATTTCGAAATAATAACAAGTAAGAAGAACAAGTATTACCCCCATATTAAAAATTATATTATTCTACAAAAACTTGGAGAAACTGCAAGTTCCAAGCATAAATAGCGTGCAAAGAATAATGTTTTATCAATCGGCTACTGGCAAGCTGTATTTTGAAAGACACTGTATTCCTCATTTTTAAACACACCTAAATAAAAGAAAACATACAGTTGTCGAGACGTAAAACGCACGAAGTCGGCAAAAAGGGCACCATAGCACCCACAGCATCAACAATTTAGGTCTCCCATAAAGAAACAGAAGAAAAAGAAAGGCGGGAAAGTGGGGGAATTATGAAAGTGTTCTAGAGATCGCGAGGTTCAACGCCGCGCGATACGTCAGTCTCGTGTTACGCGAGAAAGATGATAATAAAGTTTGATTAGGCGAAATAAAAGCAGTGTGTACGCGCGCGAAGATGCAGCACTCGGTCGTGTTCAGCGAATGGTCGTACACCTCGTGTGCATGTTCGAGCGGATAAAAACCGCTGGAAATTAGTATTTCAGGATTTCGTTGCCGGCGAAGAGAGAGAATCTCGTCTACCGTTCCCAATAACCGTGTTTCTAGCCTCTAACGATAATGCTGGAACGTGCTCCGAATAGAAACCCATAGTATTTACATCGAGTTTCTTACTGCCATCTAAATCCGCTCCGAATATGGCCGAGATTTAAATTTCGCGCGTCATCGTGCGAAGGCAATTTCGCGCAAAATGATGAAATATTCTATCAACGAGTACAATTTTTTTCCATACAAATATATTTGTACTCGTTGATGCATTTGTTTTAAAAACGCAGCTCATTAACCAACTCTTCCGACGATTTGAACGAACAGTTTGAACAAATTCTAATGAGCAATCAAAACTCTGTTGATGTTAAACAAAATTTATTCACATTATGTTTATCGTTAAATTTTTCATTTTTCATACATATTCCTGGATCGGCATTGTTCGCCTAGATGTTTTGTTAACACTGCGCTGAACGGGAAATGTGTTTTTTTTTTTACGGTCAGAGAAGCGACTAATCTTCAGAAGTTAGTTTAACCATTACAGCGGTTCGGAAACTGTCTTGCGATACTATGTTGGGGCAATTAGCGAGGACAATTGCAATTTCTTACAGACGTTCCTCGTAACGAGAAACAGTACGAACTTTCCGTTCCAGCCAATAGTTCTTCTCTATAACAAAAGTACTAAATACAGGGTGGAGCAGTTACATGGAGACCCGTAACCTCTGTGACTATTGTACGCGTATATGGTGGTCGTATATGGTGGTACGGAAAAATCTCCACACGAGAAAGTTATCTGGTCTTAAAGGGCACCTGCCGTAAGACTTTAAAGTCATCGATGGACCGTCGATTTCATACATTTATCACAAACATGGCAAAATGGATAAAATGCTACCAACGAATTCTCTTTTTTTCCTAGTAAATTACGAAAGACAAAGAACAGAGAGTTCTAACCTAACCATAACTTTACAAACGATAAGTATATTTAAAAACATTACGAGGTTAACTCTGTAAGCCAAACAATTTCAGATGCAAAACCCACTTGTCGAACAAAGCCTCGCAGTTTCCAGGGAAAAATTCCCAAAAATAATTTTGCCGTTGCCTAGTTGGCACGATCCCCTAAGCCCCAAGTCGCCGATTGTACAAAGCGACTCTGGCATAAGCGCTCGCGTGGCTTTCAGTGATTTGTCTCCAGCGTGGACGCGCCTCAAGGCAAATCCATGCGTAACGAAACGCTGTCAGGTACAGAGACCGAGCCACACCGACAACCATAATTTTCCTGTTTGCGTCCGACAAACGTGCAGCCGATAGAATCATTCCTATCCTCGGCCAATGAGATTGACGCATTCACGACACCTCGATATCCGTCATTACGCCTCGTCATCCCCCGCGTCGCCTCGCAACGGTTTGCATCGGGTTGCATCGGGTTGCATCGGGTTGCATCGGTTGCATCGGCTTCACCTTCCTCCCATCGAATGTGCATCCTGCAATTATTACTTGGTCCGTTCCCCCCACCGTCACTTCTTTAATCCCTCAGCACCAAACTCGTTTCGCGTGAACAGGATTAATGAATAAGGATTTATTCAGTATTTTATCGCGAGTATCTCTGAATAACGGCCGCGGCACCGCGCTCGCCGTTTCCAGCGTTTTAGTGACGACACCGACCAAGAATTCCTGCCGTAGTCTCACACCTTTTGTCGTTCTTCGTTTACGACTAATATTTCTTTGATTGAACCCTGTCGCAGAGCCGACGCGCCCCGTTAACGCTAAACCTACCAAGCATTAAAATTCGCTAGCATGTATTGTCTTATAAACATAACAAGATTGACTTTATTTCGGTTTTGTGTGATTCTTATTTATAACATATGCTTGTATAAGGAAATCTATATTGAATCAATTTCCACGAAGCCATCTTTATAACTTCAATGATTGTAAAATCAAAAATATGATGCGTCGCTGTGTCCGAGCGACGATCGCGAATTAATTTCGATCAACAAGGTTTCCAATGTCAGCCAGAAAAGTTTTCATGCACCCCTTAAAATGCTGTAACTTTTTTAACAGTGGACAACATGACTTGAATTTTTTCAATCCGTCCAGATGATGCGTCGGTATATCTTTGTTTTCTTTCGGAAAGTTCGCCACCATGGTATGCATTAATCTTTGTTATTAAAAGTTTTACGTTGTATTACCGACAGCATGTATACGCGCGGGCCGGAATTGACTCAGCGTTTATCATGCAAGGGTTAAAACTAGGGTGTAGACAAAGTTCGGACTTCGGAACAGTTCGAACTAGTTCGGGGACGAACTTATTGTTTAGAACCGCTCGAACTTCGGAACAGTTCGAAATTAATAAAGCAGATCGGATTTCGAAACAGAAATACACATGAAAACAAGACCTTTCGAATTTTTGTCCGACACTGTACATTAGCTTGAATGCAAATACATACTTATGATAACGTAAAAAAAAGTAACCAACTTGCAATAAATACCCAAAGAGTAATTTTTGATGGTTTACAATGTTTAAATCAAGCATAACCCATCGGGCTGGAGATATTCATTATAATTTCTTAACATAGAACTCCTTCTGACTAAGAAAAATATATTTAGTTACTTCAACAGTGTACCAAAATATCCTTAAAATTTGGAAGAGATCGGTTAATCCCATCAGTCACAATAAATTCCCGAAAATCCATTGTCGACGGTTAATATCAAGCTTGACCCATCGTGCCGCAGATAAGCCATTATAATTTCTTAACATATCAATATTTTTGAGTAAGAAAAATATATTTAGTTGCTCCACTAGTGTAGTAAGATATCCCCAAAATTGGAAAAACATCGGTCAATCCCATCAACCACAATAAATTCCCGAAAATCCATTGTCGATGGTGTAGATCAGCCTCGCCCCCCTAATTTCCTATCGGATCCCGAGGCCAACTGCCGGTTGCTTCGAGGAGAATCGGTCGTGTGTCACACGTTCGAGGATCGGTGGTGGTGCGAGAGCGGAAGGGTGGGGAGAAGTTCATTTTCAAGTAGTTAACCGCTCCCTTTATCATCCTCCCACCGTTTGCGGCCCTCGCCGGCCCGACTCTCGGCGATAAGGCTCGCTATACCACACCGTGGAGAGAGAGACCAAGATCTCTCGGACCACCGAGGCACGAGAGAGTGCCTCCTTCGCCCTCGCCACCTTCGCCTAACCGTCAATCTCCTCTCCCTCGCGAACAACGAGATTTCAGATTAATTGCTTCGACGTTAGTTGCAACTTAATGAGATGGTTGCGGCCCGGGAGACAGACGGGTGGACGCCGAGTGCTGCGACAGCGTTACCATTCCCGATGACCCACTCGGAGATCATCCGACCAGGAATCATCGACTAAACAAGACAGAACCGGTCGCTAGAAATAGACTGTAGAGGGTGCGGCCGAAATAACTCATTTGTTTCCGTAACGGGGTGCTCTAGTCTCACAGGTCCACAAATCATCTCTTTTTTCATTTATCCGAGGCACAGCATTTTAAATTTTTGAATTACTCTATCGAGTAGAACGCAAAGAAAATCGTGTCCAATTCAGTCGAGGGTCGGATGATGAGTAACGGAGTATATTCCAGCGTAATAGATGCAAAAAATTATACACATATCACCGTGTTCGAGATAATAATGAAATTATTGCAGCTCGTTCGGTTCGACGAGGTGTCCGAGAATTTTAACAAAATTTAAAAGATTCGTTAGCTAAAGTTGTTAAGTTATATTACATGGAAAATTCGACGGTCCGATTGAGCATAGCCCATTGTAGTCGGAGGCGATCAAGGGGCGTCTGTTAATGAACGAAGACAGCTAGGGTCAGGCGAAGGAACAAAGCGAAGGATTTTAGGATGAACAACGGCGGCCGAAGCACTTTCTTACCTCGTTCCCTCGAGCACAAAGGACATAATATAAACGGGATATTTCGATTTATATCTGCTCCTCCGTTTCCTATTTATTGCCTTTGAAAGCTTCGTCGAAACTCCGCCGGGTATACCTGCCACCTTCACGGAACCCAAACGCTATGGGACCAAACGAGAGACCGTCTTACAATATTTTCTTTTATGAGGTTAAATAATATGACGAAAACAGTGTGAATTGTTGAATAAAAACAACTGAATGTCATCAGGCATTTGCGAGAAAAGTGGGCAGCTACAATTTTAACAATAAGGAAACAACAATCAAAATGACGAATGATCAAGTTTTCAGATATTGTAAAGTGGAGGCTACACTTTTCAGATAGTGATTGAAGAGGCGACGATAATCGTCCATGCGGCACGTATCGTCCACGTACACTGCGTAAATTCTTCCAATTTTAGTCACCTGTGACAAAAATGAGTAGATACAATCTTAACAGTGAGGAGCGATAGGAAACAACAATCAACATGACGAAAGATCAAATTCTTCAGATATTGTAAAGTGGAGGCTACACTTTTCAGATAGTGATTGAAGAGACGATGATAATCGTCCATGCGGCACGTATCGTCACGTACATTGCGTAGATTCTCCCAATTTAAGCACTTGTTGACAAAAATGAGTAGCTACAATCTTAACAGTGAGGAACGGTAGGGAACAACAATCAAAATGACGAAAGATCAAATTCTTCAGATATTGTAAAGAGAAGACTGCACTCTTCACATAGTGATTGAAGAGGCGATGATAATCGTCCATGCGGCACGTATCGTCCACGTACATTGCGTAGATTCTTCCAATTTTAGGCACTTGTGACAAAAATGAGTAGCTACATTCTTAACAGTGAGGAACGGTAGGAAAAAACAATCAAGATGACGAAAAATCAAGTTTTCAGATATTGTAAAGAGGAGGCTGCACTCTTCAGATAATGATTGAAGAGGCGATGAAAATCACCCATGCGGCACGTATCGCCCACGTACATTGCGTAGATTCTTCCAATTTAGGCACTTGTGACAAAAATGAGTAGATACGATCTTAACAATGAGAGACGATAGGAAACAACAATCAAAATGATGAAAGATCAAATTCTTCAGATATTGTAAAGAGAAGACTGCACTCTTCAGATAGTGATTGAGGAGGCGATGATAATCGCCCATGCCGCACGTATCGTCCACGTACATTGCGTAGATTCGTCCAATTTTAGGCACTTGTTGACAAAAATGAGTAGCTACAATCTTAACAGTAAGGAACGGTAGGGAACAACGATCAAAATGACGAAAGATCAAATTCTTCAGATATTGTAAAGAGGACGCTGCACTCTTCAGATAGTGATTGAAGAATCGATGAAAATCGCCCATGCGGCACGTATCGTCCACGTACATTGCGTAGATTCTTCCAATTTTAGGAAATTGTAGGAAACAACAATTGTAGGAAACAACAATCAAAATGACGAAAAATCAAGTTTTCAAATATTTTAAAGAGGAGGCTGCACTCTTCAGATAATGATTGAAGAGGCGATGAAAATCACCCATGCGGCACGTATCGTCCACGTACATTGCGTAGATTCTTCCAATTTTAGGCACTTGTTCACAAAAATGAGCAGCTACAATCTTAACAGTGAGAGACGATAGGAAACAACAATCGAAATGACGAAACATCAAATTCTTCAGATATTGTAAAGAGAAGACTGCACTCTTCAGATAGTGATTGTAGAGGCGATGATAATCGTCCATGCGGCACGTATCGTCCACGTACGTTGCGTAGATTCTTCCAATTTTAGGCACTTGTTGACAAAAATGAGTAGATAGAATCTTAACAGTGAGGAACGATAGGAAACAACAATCAAAATGACGAAAGATCAAATTCTTCAGATATTGTAAAGAGGACGCTTCACTCTTCAGATGGTGATTGAGGAGGCGATGATAATCGCCCATGCCGCACGTATCGTCCACGTACATTGCGTAGATTCTTCCAATTTTAGGCACTTGTTGACAAAAATGAGTAGCTACAATCTTAACAGTGTGGAACGGTAGGAAACAGCAATCAAAATGACGAAAGATCAAGTTTTCAGATATTGTAAGAAGGAGGTTGCACCAACGAGGAAAGAGGGAAATATATGAAAATGAAGAACGTGAAAATAGAAGGAAAGCTGGCGGGAAATGAGGGCGTCGGTCACCAAGGGACACCGTCATCCCATGTTCGTCGACCACGATCGTCATCTGTGCGTTCCTCCGAGAGGACGCGTAGCGTGATGCCAAGAATCTAAATGCGTATTCTAAATCGCCGCGTGTCGTCGGCCTTGACCCTCAGAAAACGGAAGACACGCGACGCAATGCCGGAAAGTTCTTCGCTTCTTCGTATTCTTCTTCCCGTACCTTAATTAGACATCCAGACCGAAAAACAACTGTTTCGCGAATTCCCACCTCCTTCCTCTCAATCCTTCGCTCGTAGCAAAGCCTACCCTTCCTCGCGTGGATCAACGCGATTTCCGTACTTCGCGTACTTTTGTTTTCTCGCTAAAAATACACCGGGTGGTTCTCTGCACTGTCAATAGTCACGCTAGACGAACGATTCGTAGCTGAACTTTCGACTGATATTGCAACCAGTTCGTTGTAACTCCGGTGAATCCCTTGCTTTAGAATTTATTAGACACGGTGATTAGAACTCTGTTGCCATTCTAGCGAGTCATAATTTCAATTTCGAGTTTCCGGAATTTTTTAAAAATTGTATTCGCAGCCGAAAATTCGAAAAAAATTCACAGTTATGTGTGCTATCGCGTAGAATGTTCGTGATTTTTTTTGTGATTTTTCGTGCAGCAGAACGGGAGAAATCATTTATCGAACCGTGTTCATCCAGTAACTACCCCTGTGGTAGGGGTACCGGCTTGAAATTTAACCTTCGAAAAACCATGATTTAAAAAAATTTGATTGTTCCACACCCTCTAATTTCCAAGATATTAATGAAACGTGTTTTTCATCCTCAACATTAAGGGTTGTTTTCACCCCTCCAATGTGGACGATGGCCGCTAAAAAGAAACAGATGTCGACTACTTATGTAAGAACCACTTTTCACGTGAATTTTATGAAAATTGTTGTCGATATTCTTTCGTTAACGTCGATTCTTTTCAGTGGACCGTTTCTGATGGAATCTTCCAGCTAACCGAGGAATACGAGTCGACGCTTGTCACGGTTTGTCGTCGACTAATAACTCGCTGTCCGATACACTTTTTCTTTGATCCGTTCGTCGTTTACACTGCAACAGGGCGGGGGTGGAGGGTCGATTGGGATGGGAGTCGAGCCGTGGATTATTTGCATGCAGCCCGGTGTCGATCATTTACGCTTACGCCCGAGACGGCGGCGGCGGCGTCGAGTAAATGAAACGCGAGCGTTCGTCGATGCTCTTTTTGTTGCCCGCGGGCCTTCGCGTAACTGTTCTGCATCGATTCAAAGAGTGCTTCCGACGAACGCGAAGGTATGTGCGCGTATTTCAGGAATAATTCGACGCGTTATCAACTTTTCATCGCGTCCGAACGCTTTTGTTCGAGTGTCTGGCATGGAACGAAATAAAAGTCGAATTGCTTAGGGATTATCGACTGTACTTCCGTCTGCGAGCGCGGTAAACGGATACTCGGGAAAACACCGTCGACCAAACGATCCAGGAAGTTACCACTTAACAGGCGTCTTTTGTCGACTTGCCTTCAGGCAGTGTTTCGAAATTGTCTTTTTAATAAACTAAGCCGGTGGATCGGACTGAAATGTTGCAGATTTGTTCACACACATTTAACCATCGCAAGGTAAGGTCTAATAACACATAAATAGTAAGGCGGGATCTCTTAGAACCCGACAAATGAATTTCATAAATAGCCTCGTTTTTAATCAATTTGGGATAAAGAATAACACAGGATAAAAAGTAAACAAACAGATTTAATTCATATGAAAATTCTTTTCAAAAATCTAAAGCTGGGGTCTCTGCGAAATTTTGATATTGGCGTTGCGGTCAAAACTGTAGTAATTATTTAATGAGCGGATTGCGAATTTTATGAGTTTATGACAAAGACGAATAGGTGAAACGCAAAATAGTGAAAATTTATGACAGTGATGTACATTTACAACGTCTCAGAACTAAATTATAATCACAACTACCCTAACGACAGATACAAAAAATGTAAATAAACCATCACGTTTAACGGGGCACAGCGATTATCCCGGCAGAAAAAAACCCCAGAGAAAAACTTTGTGCAAGATTGGAAACTTAATTTCCAACAAAAACGTGTTCAAAGTTTGCAAACTTACGCGTCATCAACGACGCCGAGTTCTTCAAACCTCCACAACGTCCACACAACTTTGCAATTTAATCTCTTTAGAGACGCAACGTCAACAATACAATGAGTGGCCAATATTAAAACCGCTTGCATAATTGAACAATCTTAAATCGAAAGAATTTATGAATCACAGTGGGACCTCGATTAACCGGCTTGATCGGGAGACAAACAGCCCGCATAAATTAAGACCCGATGGATAATCGAGACCCGAGGGGCACAATTAAAATGTACATTATATTCCAAAATAAATTTTTTATTTCTAAACATTTATTTCCCATCATAATACATATATGTATATTGGGTTGGCAAGAAAGTAATTTCGGCATTTTAAGGTGAAATAACATCCAATTTTGGGAAAATTTTGACGTTTTATGAGCGCGGAATTACGAAGCTACCAGAAAGATGGCAAAAGATCATCGGAACAAAATGAAAAATATTCTATTAATTAAAAAAAAATTTGACTTTCATTTCACATTAAAATACCGAAATTACTTTCTTACCAACCCAATAGAATCATATTTAAACGCATGTTTGTTTATGCTCGGGATTTAGCAGCACTGTCGATCCTATTATCTATCAGTTGATTGAAAAATATATATTTTTCGTTTGCACATTTTAATATTGTATAAATATCCGCGGTCTAGTCCCGTGCAACAGGACGACGTTCGATACTAAATTGGCGATTGGAAATCGCTTCTGTTTGCATCCACGATCGATGCAGCACTACGGAAAATTCAGGCCGGCAGAAACAACTGTATGTACAATGTAGCAAACGATGTGGCTTATTAAACGTCGATTCCCTTTGATCGGACCATTGGCACTCGTTGCGCAGTTGGTTCGTCCACGTTCGATGACATCGTTCTAAAACTATATGGGAGACAGTACCGATGGGGAAAAGGAGACGTAACCGTAGGTCGATGGTCGTACCGGGGTCGGATCAATCCGGGCAAACAGAAAACGCGACTTGCGTCACGGTCTCCGCCGCGATTCATACTACTTCGTTCGTGTATATTCGACTTTAAACGCATGAACGCTTTCGTCGCCGTTCCGCGACCTACGGCAACATGCGTTTCCTCGTCGCGCGCGCGTAACCGAAGTTAGATTTGACGTTCTCTCGAACGGCCGGATGCATTTTATGGGTGCAGCCGCGGCTGGATTAGCCAATAAGCACGTAGGGCGTCGGGAGAAGAGGGACACCATAGAAATCTTTCTGAATATTACATCTTTTACATGTACAGTAAAGTCACGATATTTTTCCCGTCGCCAGTTTCGAGCAGGGAGAAATATCGTGTAGGGACACTGTTTTTGTATGACTGCGTCTACCGCGCCGAAAGTACAAAGGAAGCCGAACGTAGTAAAGGACAGCATGTAAACACGGATAGCGCTGTCCCACCTTGCGCCCGAAACTTTCATCGTTAATTAAACCACTGAATACGGTTGAAATTATATCGTGTTTAGCGTCATTTTAATCAGAAAAATGCCACAAATAAGTTGGTGAAAGTCGCATTAAAAAAGTAATGAAAAATAAAGAAGTTTTATAATTGGATTAGTAGTGATTCACACCGATATACCCGAGCCAAGATCAGATTACACGGCATCTTTACACTGCTCGGAGACCGAGGCAGCTCCAGCTTCTTGGCCCTTGCGGCGTTGCCTCTCAGTGGAGTGGGTAGGCAACGGAGAATTTTCGTGGAGACTCTCAGGGATAAATATCGCGATCATTTGTTGATCCCGTTACAAGGGAGCCTACTGTATGTTTCTATGATGTTAGACTACATAGTCTTTGCGCTTTGCTCTTCATTTCCGGTGTTGTTTGCAAGAATAAATGCTTGTCCGTGTTTTTCGTTAATAACTTCACATTGACAATGATTCTTCCGTAACTTCTTACCATACTGAAACGTCATGTTACCAAAACTGTCACAGAAGAGAAAATTTATAAATATCAATACTTAAATATTGTGTGTGTGATTATAATTCATATTCGTTAAACATTCTTTAAAATCTTCGTAACGATTCTGTCTCCGAACTTCCACGAAATGATGAGCAACAAAAATGGTCTGATCACTGCACCCGTGAAATAAATCGAGTGAATACACGAGTGTGTTATCAATAGACTGCGGATTTGATAAATTTATAACACAAATATTAGTAAAATTTAAACATACCATTATATTATTCTCAAGCTACTAAACATAATAGGCAAGAAAACAAATTTCTATTTCACTCCAGTTTGTTGAAATCCAGGTAAGAAATGTTTATTTTACGTACAGATCCGCTGTCTAGTTATTGATATCAACAAAATGAGAAATTGTCCAGCATCCTCGAGCGAGCTCTTTCCCACGAGATGTTCGGCTAACGCGAAGCGAACGGCGCCGCGCGACCGTCGCGGTGCCGGGCGTCCTATAGATCATCTAAATACGTGTCTTTGTACCAATTATATTAAATCACCGACGCGTGCACGCGATTTCGAAAGATCACGCTCCCTCTCGGCGAGCAGAGCAGAGCCGAGAGAAGACGTTCGCTAGCGAGGAGTATGAAGCGCGCAGACGACTGCGGGCGACTGTCTCCGAGCGTCATTAAGTGGCATTATTTACACCGGGCGCTATTGTCAGCTGTCCAAACATCTTGAAACCTGGTAACAGACGCGTATCTTATCTAACGCGTTGCGTAAAAATGAAAACGTTACTCAGCGGCGATCACAATGGAATTACGGAGCCCCGTCCCGCGGCCGTGCTAAACGAGCTGTCCGATTGCGCGATTAATTAAACGGTACCGTTCGGGGTGGTGGGTTCGAGCTGTCCGCGAGACGAGAGAATTACTCGTCGATCCAGAACTGGGGGTTACAACGACGGTTGGGATGGGAGAGAGGAGAGAGTATGTGTGTGTGAGAGAGAGAGGAAGATAGCGAGCTAGAATATTATCAGAGAAGTGGGAGAAAGTGGCCGTGATAACCGAGTGTAGGGGCAAGTATCGAAAATGGTCAGAATATCGGTTTCGGTTCTCGAACCAGTTTCGAAGAACCAAAGTAATGTAATCGCTAGACTGCGGATCTTGATGCGAGACGAAAATTGTCTGCATCGATTGCAAGAAATAGAAACTAAATTGAACGTTATTTCTTCCCTTAATAATTTTAATAGATGAGAAATCCTATATGTACGTCTTCAACTTTTAAAATTTCCTTACAATTTTGAATTTCATCTACTCAATTTTACTATAAATGCATAAAAATCCGCAGTCCAGTAATCGCTACACCGCGGATGTTTGTGCAAAATAAAATTTGTACGTACCATTTGCAAGAGAAGGTAGTTAATTGCTGTGTTAATGATTTAAATTATACGAAAACTATTGCAATTGCGCGCCAGTCTGTTTCTCGCTCGCTCGGCTAAGCTCGACTCTCCCGAGTGTACCCGAATAGCCTGATATGGTTTATATACCGAGGTGCAGCATGTCTCCCCCGTGGAGGATCGCCAATAATGAATGTACCCGAATAGCGTTTCACCTCGGAGCGTGACGGAGCAGACTTTTACGCTTCAGTAACACGCCTATATGGTTTTTCGCCATAAACAATAACTGTGTTCTCTCAGTTTTCGTACTATAACTTGGGCTACTGGTCAAAACGTTGGATTTTCGAATGCAAATGTTATGGGCACAGTGTGTTGCGACTTGTTACGTCTTCTGTTAGGCAATGGTCGAACGGGGGTCGCGCACATGTGCGGCAAACGGCAGAGACGTAAACGAGACAGATTGGAAACTTGAGACGTGTCGTTTTGTAATAATAATAACAGTGGCCATCGTTACCCGCGATTACCCTATTCTCCCGTGAACGTACAAGTATCTCGGTGCGTTCTCCTCGTGGACGAAAAATACACGTGTAACGAGTAGACGGCGGACGTCGGTCTCGCCCGCACGAATCATGTTCCGCGTAGGACTAATGTCCTGAGTACATTTTACGTACTGGTACCTGCTGGAGGACGTGACTGGTAAAAGCCAGGAGGAAGGCGGAAAGGAAGAAAGAAAACGAGCACGCAGCCAGGCAGGCGAACCGGGCAGGCGGACGGGTAACCGAGCAGGCACCCAGGCAGCTAGCCAGGCAAGCAAGCCAGCAAGCAAGCAAGCAAGCAACCAGGCAAGCAAGCAAGCAGGCAGGCAGGCGAGAGGGCGGCCGGTCCGGGACGAGAAGAGAAAGAAAGAGAGAACGTGGGATAAAGAAGGCAACAAGAAGGGACCTCGCTTCTTTGTGCTCAAGAAGAAAACCGGTCGGCCAATCTTAGCGCCGTATTGTGAAATTTTGTCCAATCAACATCGCCGCTCTTCCTTTTTCGCATTTCTCCGAATATGATTTAATTATTTACTTACGTCCCTCGCCTTTACCCCGTGTGCATTACGTTGGTACAGCAACGGTGATCTCACGCTATGTCAGAAACCTCGCTTTCCTACAAACTAGAAACGGAGCGAATGTCGCTTCGCGTTTTGAAAACGCAACCCTCCGATTGCCAGCAGATGGAAAACAGAACATGCTGGTCGACTGATGCAATGAACTAGAACTGCGGATCTTTATGCAAAACAAAAAATGTACGCATTGATCGCGGAACACAGGAGGCAAATCAAAATTTGATGCTTCTTTGTTACGCCTTTCTTTTTAGACGAAATCCAATTTGATTCGTTTCTGATCAATATTGAAGCGTTAAAATAAATGTAGCCATACAAAAAATATAAATTTTCTTTTCTCTTCTACGACATTCTTGGGGATAAAAACGTTTTTATCACTGTAACGGTAAAGAAAATGGTACGGCAAGGGGTTAATTATACTATTAAGCTGAAGATAATGCATCGATGTCCTTAAACATTTTTACCATGTCCACTGCTTTAAATTGTACGAGCCCAATTTTGTCATAAATGCATAAAATCCGTCGTCTAGTTATAACGCTGGTATTAGACCTGGTATAGATAATTATTATTAACAATAAGAAATAGAGAATAGGGAACGAGATATGTCGGAATAAGTGACACAAGAGGAGTAATGTACGTAAACAAAGTCACATTTGTGTTTAAACGCTGCTACGTTCGTGCCACGAGTTAAACTCGTGTGTCTTACATTGGGCACCTTCAGGCATTGTGTACAAAGAGTGACTAAAAATCAAGGACAGTTGTAAAGCACAGCGAACTCTGTGCCCCAACAAAACTGAAGGATAAATTACACACGTCCCGAGACTTTTCCAACATTTTGTTGCGACGCGGTGTTACCGTGCTGCGCGGGCTCCCATTTTAATTATCGAACGGTCGCGCTCCGGAACTGTCAGCTTTTAAAATGCTTGCGGGCTGGAACTCTGCTGCAACTGCAAACTGTTCCTCAAGAAACGCTGCAAACGCGTTCGATCGCTCCTAGGTATGTGACAGGAATCGAAACCGTGAGCCGAGTTCGTTCGAAGAGAGTACGAATAATCTGTTTCCTAATTTCTTTGTTTTATCCAACGGTAAAAGGGGTTGTCTAATTTTGGAGCATTTCGGTTAATTGTCGGTGAATTAACATTCGTTGTTCATGTTCGCTTTCAGAATCCCTTAACCCTGCGTACAAAGACGTCTGGGATACGCCATGCATGTCTTATGCCATCTTACACAGTGACGTAAAATATTGCTTAATATTAGCAGCAAATCTTACCAGCAACACCTCTATTATCGTCCCAGGAACATAAGAATCCCTTCACCCCTTGACGCGCAAAGACGTCACGGATACGCCACGCGTGTCTTTTGCCATGTTACACGGAAACGTAAAATATTGTTTAACATCATCAGCAGATATTACCAGTAACATATCTATCATCATTTCGGGAACGTAACTGTTTCGAATTTATACGACAATTTACACAAACGGTAAGTTAAATACAAAATGGTAGCTCTGGTCCCACCGAGTTCCATTTAATTCGTATGTCAAAAGGATAATGTTCTTCTCAAGTTAATGAATCTTTATCCTGTCACAATATCCATACTGTAAGCTATTATTGTATTCCTGTTGATCGTGGAATTAATTTTGGTACAACAGGTTTATTCTTGTATTAACGAGGGCTAAGCAAACCTCGATTTTAGACACTTCGATAAAGTAATTGAACGCACTTTAAACCGGTTTAACTTTTTTATGATCGGGCCAAACGACCTGACTTTTTTTGAGCAATTAGAAGAATTGATTTGTCAAATGACGCGCAAAAAAGATTTTGAAAAAATTCCAATTGCTAAGAATTACATGAAAAAGTAAAGGAGGCACCATTTATATAACTCTTTTTATTAGAGCGCGTAACGAAAATTTAAAATATGCGTTTTGTAGATGTACGTTAGTTATACGCATGCTGAAAATTACATCGAAATCGGTTGACACAGAGAAAAACGACACGCATCGACAGATGTAAGAATCTGTGGATTTTACGCAGAAACTGATCAAAAGTCGCGAAAAACTATGATTTTCACCACATTTAACTACTCGTAGCTCTTGGGCACGTTAATCGGTTTTGATGAAATTTTCAGCACGTGTATAACTAATATAGATCTACAAAACATATATTTTAAATTTTCATTAGAGGCCCAAATAAAAGAGTTTTAAAGAATACTTTTTTTATTTTTGCATGTAATCTTGTAAATCGTAATTTTTGGAAAATCCTTTTTGCCTATCATTTCGTAAACCAATGCTTCTAATGGCTTACAAAACATCAGGTCGTTTGGTACAATTATAAAAAAGTTATACTGTTTTAAAGTGCGTTCGAATACTTTCATGGTTCACTGTATGTATAAATAATATGTGTCGACAGCGTTCAATAAATTTACCAACATCACTGACACACTGACTTTCTGCGTGCATCTTGACTATGAGCTACGTAACTTCGCGATTTGCAGAAAACCGCTTTGCCAAGGGGTATAAAGAAAAAATCTGAAAAAAATCAATCTTTTTGCCCTGCAAGATGAAAGAGCCCTTAAAGGGAAGAAGCATGGATCGCAAGAAAATGCGAGTGTTCATAGACGAGACTCGGCTCTCGGTGAAACCTCGCAACTTTCGAGCGTTCTTTGGCCGGAGCAAGCGGAGCGAACGCTTCTCGCTCGCCTCTGTTCGCCACGATGTTTCGTCTGGCAAAATCGAGGACCGGTTTTTATAACCTTTGGAATATACACTCGATCTTGCCTCGCCTTGCCTCGACTCGCCTCGCCTGGCCGCCGTACTCGTCGGCTCGCCGACCAAATTTGTTAAATATTCACGAAATTACATTAACGTCGCGCTTCAACGCCTAGAATGAATTGTCGCGAAATTCCGTCATCTTCCGGAAGAGATTCCCGGACAAGTTCGCGATAACTCGAAAAGCACCACAGCATGGCAGGACACGCCGCCAAATTGTTCCGGCCGTGGTCTTTCGAAAAAAGGCAAATTTATCCCGGCGTGATGTAATGAGATATCTTTGAACGAGCGTCGGCGTGGTTACCTAACTAACGAAAGAAATAAATAAAACGGTCGAATGCAATTTTATCGGGATTTCGAATCTGGGAAGACTATTTTATTGCGACCGCTAATCCTCTAATGCTTGGGCAAGCAATTATCGTCGGAGGTAATCATTACGAGAAATTATTAACGGTCGAAGGCGGGAAGGACGATGTCCGATTGGATTTCGCAATGCGAACCGATACGGGCTGCTCTCCGAGCCCGCTATTCGCATGTCGAGTACGATCTTAAATCACGTTCCGAATAGCATTTGCTCAGTAAAATGAAGTTTTCTAAAAAAAATAATTTTCTCGAAGAAAAGGATTTCGTTTGACCCTTAAATGGACCTCCACTCAAGTTGTATTTATATTTAACACGTTCACTGTGCCAAAAAATGATGGTCATAATACTACCAGCTCTGAATATCAATCTATTCAAACTTCGTTATCGGGTAACTAATAATAATTGTTTGTAACTCGGAGCGTTTAGACGAATAAAATGAGCAAGACTAAATTCACGCGGCGTTCAACGTCTTAATAATCATCTCTAAATGATAAATAAGAACGTAGCGAGATACGTAGTAACATTTCATCTAAATCGACAAATAGCTATATTATTAATAATTACAGATTAACCCTTCGACCGAGTGCGAATCTATCCTGTCACAGAGTATCAAAATCGTCATTCAAGTATTCCGTTCTCGACGAATTAATTAAACGAACAGCTGCTGTATTAGGAACAATAAAAATATTAAAGAACATTCAAGAATATGTTTAAAAAAATTTGATAAATGCAGCAGTGAAAGTGCTGCCTCAAAAAAGAACGTAAAAATCTTCATTTACAAATAATTCTGCAAGATTATGTTTACGTTACAAATGGTTTGTTGGTATATAGCTCTGATCGTTGTTAAACAATTTTTGAAGAAATCTTTTAAATAGGTGCCGGTAAGTAATATATTCAAGTTTATATATATATAAAGCTTTATTTTGCACAGAGATCCGCAGCCAGGAGCAATAAACAGTTTTCTTATATACATGTAGAAAAGTTGAAGCAACCGGTTGGATCTTGTTTGTCGAAAAACCTGATTTCATCGTTTACCGAACACCTGATCAAACATTATTCAACGATTCTGTATGGTTGGTGCAAGATTTACAGTATAAAATATGAGGTACGAGGAAATGTAATATTGTACAGCAGTTTGGATGCACCGGCGTCGTCGCCGGGCCGACAATTATTACAGGAAACTGCGATCGTTTCACGGTTGAAAAACTCCCTAAATCGATCGGAATAAGCATCAGAGATTCGTAATACGCAAGATGTACGACACTCGTCTGGCCATAACGTGAAATATGTCGAGTGTTCGTTCGACAGCGCAGCGTCGAAGCGACGGCAGTTTCCTTCGAATAAAGGAGCAGAGTATTTATCATCTATGTATTATGCTCGATGCAGTTGAAAACGGTGCTTTAAATTCGTCCCATTCTGTTATAAACAGCCCTCGAATGAAAGAAATTCGAATCAAAGAAATTTCACAATTCCAGCGCGTGTTTAAACTAATTTGGAATATTAATCCGCCGAGGATATGTTTGCAAAGTTCTGGATTGTGAAACTTTCAAGGAAAATGAATATTTTCCTTCTGGAGAGTAACAAGTGAAAAGGAATAAAATTAGATGGATTTGAATCCCTGCATACCGGTGTTATGCAAGAATACGCCTACGCAACAATGCTATCCGATAATAGCTGTTCACAAAGGGTGGCTGCAAACACACCGACAGTTTTATTTCTGCGAGAGACTATTCTGAACCGCGAGCTGCCGATTTTAGAAATTTTCATTCAGAAATATTCGACGTGTGTTCCTTTCTTTGATTGCATTGAACGAGGAGAAACATTGACAATGCGCCGTTCTTCATAATTTTTATATAACTTTATTAATTCATTATTTCGTAATTCTTCTAAACAATCTTTCTACTGTTCCTAATGCAGTTCGTCTTATTAATTCACCAAAAGCTGAGTAATCGAATGACGATTATGATACTTCGGATCAAAATGGAACCCCACTGTGTCGTTGAAGGGTTAAAGTGCGCTCAATATGTTAAAAACGGTCATGATGAGAGAAACTACATTGTAAATTATTATTATGTCTATGATTTTCAAATTTACGTAGCCTACAAGATTAAGATAATTTTTATATTATTCTTGCACTGTCGTTTTTCATTTTTTTTTTGTTTTAAAACATCGCGTTAGACGCGTTTCAATCTACTTTAGAGCTAACAAACGCTACAATGAACGAGATTCCGCAATTATGTTCGTTCCAACATGCTTCATTACGTACATTACGAACAGCTAGTGTAATTTCACCCTCCAGTCTTGAATTATGGCATTTTTTACCCGTGTCTTTAATCTGAACACTTCAACCCCGGCTAAATATACGTCCGAGTATAAACATTTTGTACAATTATTGGAGCGTAAACGCTTGGAACGGTACTTTCGAGTAAACTGAATTATATTTATGAAATAAAACTTCAACACATGTGCAGCAGTGTTTAATAAAGGTACTTTAACCCTCGCAATGATAAACAAATCTTCAAAAGATTATCCAAAGAATAACAGAGTATAGTACGTTACTAAAAGCGATTCCTGAGTACACAATTAAAATTCTTGTTGCTGCTGAAATTAAGAAATCCTCGGCTATGAATCACAGACTTTCTAAAACCATTAACCCTCGTTCTTCAGGGTGAAAACACCCATTTTCTGTTTCTATATTTTGCGGAATGTCAGATTTATTTCTATTCGCTATCATATATCTTTTTCCAAATTTTACAAGAGGATACATTGCATTATTGTAACTATGATAACAGTGATGAGAACAAATAGATTATTGTAACTATGAGGGCTATTGAAATAGTCCTTTCTTAAAATACTCTGGTTAGAGATCAAAGAAGAATATGTTTATTCGGATGTTTCGCAATTTTATCATATCCCAAAGAAACAAACCAACGTATCTAATTCCCATGAATGCATTATAGTCTCAGAAATTAAAAAATTTAGAATTTGTCAATTGATGCGTCCACAGTTCTTCCTTCAATTTTGAAATTCTAAAATTAACACTATCCTAGGTAGCCTCGCACCTAGCATGCTTCAAGAGTACACGAGGGTGAACTACCCCGGTAGACAAAGTGTTAAGGGTTAAAACAACGTAGAACTGGGTCAATTGGCGTTCAAACGACTCCAAAACATTCTGAGCTACTTTTTAACACTAGGTTTACGGATTTTATCAATATAAGAATAACATATTTAATCAGATTTTTCGCGGACCATTGTATATGTTCCAAGGAATGAATGTATCGAACAAATTTTCTAGAGTGCATCTGTACAGTCCCGATAATTATAAATGAAAAAATGTAGATTTCGTCTTCTTGACGGGTCCCGTAAATCTAGTGTTAGAAGGCGACCGTCGCGTCACAGCAACCATCTACTTTCTTCAGATGCGTTTGGAAGGATTATGGAACCGGAATTACCTGCGATTAGGCAGAACTCCACTGTGGCGGCTATGCGAACGCTCCGTGGTCACAGGTTTCGGTCATCCTAGTCTGTCGAGGTGCACAAAGAGAGGTATCCGTATTCAGAGTAGTATGCTCGTTCTCGGGAGGATTAAACTCGCAGCCGTCGGAACGCGTCACCACTCCCTTGGCACGGGCTAGGTGTTCCAGCTGCGACGAACACTATCTCATCACTGGTTAGCACACTGTGGAGACTGATCGAGTTTCTGTTTGCGACGGGCGAGCAAAAATTCGCAAAAACGGCCGGGCAAAATCAGCGGAACGCGTGCACAAGGACACTAGTGTTGTCGTTTGGCAACAAAGGAGCCTGTTGGATCGGCGGTCGCGTCGTCGAAGAATCGTGCTGTCGGGTCTCGATCGCTAGATCCTCGATCGCAAGGACCTCCGCTGGCCAAGTAGGCTGGACCAAAGCGCGTAAACATTCGGCGTGTGCGACGCCCCTTCTCAGCCAAGATGGTGTTTCGGGGGGTACCGCGAGAAGCTACATTTTCGATGGGTTCACCGGGGAAGGAATGTTTACGATTTACCCGACAGAATTCCGTTGCGGGGCTGCGACCAAACCGAGCAGCTGCGGTTCATTTCGGACTTAATATTTTCTTCGAAATCGTTCGGACCGGGGGTGAGGGAGTTAATCGCGTGCTCGGGCTGTAACTATACATACATATGCACACGGTGGGTTGAAACGCGACGGAAACTTTGGGATCAAGCGAAAATCACGCAGCGAGTTGAAACTGTTGAGAGGAAGGCGAACGCTTCAAGCATACTATTCCCTTTAATGCGGGCGCCGGCCGGCTTAAAGCTGCGGCCCCCGACCGACCAAACGAGTTTCAGCTCGTATCCAACCGGTGCATCCGAAAATCCCAAAACACTCGGCAATAAATCTCTCTCGATGTATCACGTTTCACGAACTGGTACACCCGTAGAACGTTTAATCCACTGGTACTTTTGTCGATGGCCTCTGGGCGGGTACACTTCGATCATACACCCCGCGCGGTACGTTATTCACTGGACCGCCGTATTTTTTTCCGATCGTTTTCGGAACGAGACACCCGGTTCCGTTTCAAGACAACACGGATACGTTACGACTCAATCGATGGACAAGTTGTCCCGTTCGCTTCCGGTAAAAAGAAATCCCCCTGTAACGCGGAACATCGTAACGTGTTCACCGTCGAACGGCTGAATTGCGACTGCGGCTGGTAGGATCCGATGTCGTCACCCCCACTACCGCCGCTCCCCAACTCAACAGCGAAACGCCCGAATCAGTTGCGCGTCTCCCCCTTCCGCCGAGGTTACGCCCACCGGGGTTTGCTCCACGCCCCCTCTGGCCGCGCCTCTTTTTTTCGGACCTCGCGCGGAACATTTCGAACGAAATGCACCGGGCCGGATTCGTATACATTCCCGCGCTTTTCCAGTGATTGTATCGTCGCACGGAATTAGAAATGATTTCGAAAAGAACGTGTTGTTGACGTGTGCGATGCGTAACGACCAGCCGGAGAAGCTGCAGCCACCTGTGGTCGAGAGTTTCCCGCTGAACGGACGTGTTCCGACAGTCGATTTGTCAGCGAAACGAATTCAGAAACGCGACGGTCGCGGTGCATGATTTCGCGCGAAGAGTTCAACAATGCCGCGTTTCGCAAATTGGTTTCCTTTATCGTCTGCGGTGGATGAACGAAAGAGTATTCGAAGCAAATCGTATCCGAAAGCTTTTGGATGGGCTTTTCGTCTTTCGTATTGGCCCGTAGAGAATATTTGTTCGCATCACCCAGCATGCTCTTTTCGTAACGCGTGTTCCAGATTTTGAGAAGTGCCATCGATTTGGCCTGAAGGGAAGACAGTTGGAAAGAATAGCGGGTTCGATGGCAAGAGATATAAATTTTGGCGGCAAGGTATACGTAATGTGATGCGATTAGTTAGCTGCGTTTGGTACGCATGATCGTCGGCATGACGTTTTCTGGCGTACCCTTGTGGCGGTTCGAGTGCTCCAATTTCTGTCTGCCCCGCGACCAACCTGAACTCCCTCCCGGAGAAGCAAGTGGTGCCATTTCATGCGGTTTTTGCTGACAGTGATGCGGTATATACCACCCGGTACGAGTCGGTCCTAGATGTCGCTCCGCCTCCCGACACCATCGCAGACATCCACCCGATTCGCGCATGCGCGATCAACGGGTCCCTGTATAACGCCCGTTCGAATTACCCCTCCGCCATCTTTCCACCAGCTAGAATCGCTAGTATATAGACTTAACGTGACTTTCTCTCTCTCTCTCTCTCTTTCACTCTATCATCCTCTCTTTCCCTCTTTCTTTCTCTCTCCTCTTTCCTCGTGGTTGTCGCCTCTCCTTGCTCCACAGAAATCTCTCTTTCTTACATGCTGCCTTGGCCGGTCGTACCTTTCCGTGACTTGATCTCCCTTGCTCCTATCGGCCGGTTCTTAGCCTTTCTCCCACTTGTTTGTTTCTCCTGGACCGACTATCGCCGCGGCTACCGTGGGAAATAACGCTGCTACCAGAGAAGCTACCAAAATGGCGGACCGACGCCACCTGCCGCCTATCGAGATCCAACATGCACACTTGTCCTCTCCTCCTCGGATCGAGTCCGATGCTTTATTTAGATTGCAACGTGGCCCATCCGCGCTGTCTGGCTGGCGTTTTACGCCGATGACACTGCACTAATGGTAATCTACAATTAAATCGGCATCGAACCGATTTAGGTGTATCGAAAGCTAAGTCACCGTTCGGTGGAAACGTTGCGCCACTTTTTACCGGACCGAGCACATAAATCACGCGTAATTGCAAACTATTTTATCGACGCTTCGAATAAAACTGCAGAGAGATTATGCAAGACCCGAGATACCGCATACATTTGCATACATGTTTCGTGTGTTGTTGTCTCTTGCAGCTACCATTCGCTACGCGATGTTCATTGTGCGATGTCCGTGCTGTTTCATTTCACATATTAATTCAAGCGGCAATGTGAAAACTGAGAAAAATGTATGCATTTTTCAATCAGAATTTATTTAATTTTAGTTATTTACTATTGCTTTGAACCGAGTGGTTTATTTAGCAAGTACAATATTGTTCTTACGAAACATCGTCAGAGAAAATTACAAATTATTTTCTGGTCTTCTACATGGATCAGGTTTACATAAGAAGGAACTAATACAAAGAGGAAAACACTTGTCTTTGAGAAGCTTTGCTTCTAATGTATTACATTCGTTCTCATACTCGTAGTTTGGACATTTCGTCACTATGTACTTTATTGTACTCGTATAAATATTAGGTAATTTATATAGACAATAATTCGACAAACACATCAGATCGTGTAGTATCTGATAATTCAAACGGAACACATTATTGCATCACCGATTTTATCTGCTTGTTTGTAGGTTAAGGATACGTACTAGAATTACGAAAATGTCTAGCGCCTCGTCAAACAAAATACAAAATAAGTTCCATTATTATGAGGAAATGGCATTCCCAAAGTTTTTACTTTATAATTCTTTTGTTAAACTATTAGAAACAACGAAAGTACAAATATGTTTAAGATATGGTCCACGCGTGGTTGCCATTTTCAAGAAATATCACTACACGCGACATTAAATACAAAATTCTGCGGAGAGTTTCGTTTCAAATTATTAACAATTCAACGTCCGTCAATAACAGACGCGTGAAGACTGGTTTGCAGGAGCGCAAACAGTGGCGTACCATGCCTACCTCGGACCCCGTACGTCTTTTTTGAAAATCTACAAATAGATCGTTGTACGACATTAATCTATACAGTTACCAAGTCCTTTTAAATTACAAATAAAATTAATGTGAGACGCAGACTATAATTGGAATTACAATTCCAAGTGAATTCAGAAATGGTGACGGTTTTTCTATAAAAGAAACACTTTTATCCATTTATTACGTTTAAAAATTATTTGGAATGTAATGTGAAACTGTATTATTAGCTTATTTACGCTATTTGTCAAATTATATAATGGTACAAAGAAAGATAAGGAAAAAAATTAATCTGCCGAAACCAGGGATTGAACCAGGGACCTTTAGATCTTCAGTCTAACGCTCTCCCAACTGAGCTATTTCGGCCCGTGATGTGTTTCCTGTCTCCGATTTGAACTCAGGATGCCAGAATTGTAGCAAAATTCAAAGATCGCATCATAAATGTATCTAAATTCTGGAATTGTAATAAATATTGCCTCATATGTACTTAAAACAATGTAGCATCTTTATATCGATGTAAATGAAATGATTGAAGCGCTCAAATATTTCAAATGTTGGAACGATATCGATAATCGGAACCGTCGATTGATATCGATACTTATGTATCGATATTTGCTGATCAGTCATTTTACAAAATTGATGTATTTAAAGAGATCCTAATTCCTTAAACATGCAAAAATTTATTGATAATTTTCTATAGATTGAGAACACTTATTGAAAAATTCCATATTTATAAGTTTAACTTGAGAAATGAATGAATATGTTCTTCCTTGTGTATTTATTTTTTATGTACAAAATATATAATGAAAAATGAGTCGTTGAATTTTCAATTTCTTTAAAATCTTTCAGATTATTACTGCGGAGAATTAAAATGTCGCAAAATACAACTATGTTCACGATGTTCAACTTGCGCAGTACAAATTGGTTCTTGAGAAATGACAATGCTACTTTCCATGACAGTACCGTTAAGTAGGTTATAGGAGTGCAATCTGTTCAATTATAAGAAACGTTGCGTTTATCAACAGTAATTTATTTTGTAAGTTATGGATTAATCGTATCTGCTCAACTAAATTATAATATGTCGATGTAATTTTACAGATACGCGAATTCATTCGTTTAATGACAGGTTATTACGATATTTATTTTTCAAGCAAACTCATCGCACTTCTCACTTGTTTATTGTACATATATTTGATTAGGTCTGCAGGAAAATATTGTCCATTTATTTAAGTTAAATTTCAAATAAATTTCTCTGTATTTAAAGTTTAATCTATTCCTGTAGACAGAATAATGAAACCTGTCAAACATTTCATTATACAAAGGAAAAATAGTATATTTAAATGTTGCATCTCCTATATATTAAACAAGTTATTTAAGCTGCTACTACCAATTATAACGTAATTACATAAACCGTTCTGTTATAGAAGGAGAAAATATGATGCACGCTATGCTAACGTTAAACGACGTGCCTACCGCAGTCGTTGCGAAAGGTTGTTGGGTAGAGGAAGACCTCTCGCAACTTGGTAAAAAAGATATAGTGGTAATTATACCAGGCAACCCTGGAATTCCAGAATTCTACACAGGATTCATTAATACTATTAAAGCAAGAGTGCCTAATGAAACACCTATTTGGTTGGTTGGACATTCAGGACATGTTCAACCGCCAGACAATTTGTTACGTACTATGCCAAGCGATTCAATTTGGTATAACAGTTATAGTTTAATGGCGCAAGTGGAGCATAAGGTACTTCTTTTTCATTGGATCTAAAGTCCTTCTTGCAAAGCCTTGTAATACCCTTATATTAATTTAATTACAGAAACATTTTATACAAAAATATGTGCCAGATGATGTAAACATACATCTCGTTGGCCATTCGATAGGAGCTTGGATAGCACTGCAATTATTAAAGGATGATTCGGTATCCAACAGAATCAAGAAATGTTATTTATTATTTCCAACTATCGAGGGCATGTCTGCCAGTCCTAATGGAAAGTTTTTCACTAGAATTGTAAGTCCCATTGGTATGATAATATTATGATACATATAGCATAAAGCAAAAGATAACTAAGGTGTTTCTTTTTTAGATATGGCGTATCGCACCTCTCCTAATCTTTTTATGTTGGATTCTTTCATTTTTACCATTGTTTTTACAACTTTTCTTAATAAATTTTTTTGCACCCATCTGTGGTGTCCCAAAAAAATTCAGCAAAGCGGTACATCAACTTCTAAACCCTTGTGTTTTGAGGAGAGTCCTCAAACTGGCAAATGAAGAAATGCAAATGGTAAAGGAGAGGGATGACGATATACTTTCACAGCATACTGGTAAGTTATGGTTCTATTACGGGAATCGTGATGGCTGGACACCAGTTTCATATTACGATCGTCTTAAATTGAGACACCCTGACATGAATGCAGAACTCTGTAAATATGGTTATCTTCATAGTTTTGTATTACAGTTTGATAAAGAAATGGGCTGTATTGTAGGAGATCTAATTAACGAAAATTTATTATAACATAGAATAGCGAATTAATATTAAATAACTGCTTACATTATACAAGTCTACTAATAATATTGTTAGATAGTAACTAATTTGCTAAGCTTTCTTTAACTCCACAAAGCTTCTCGGTAACATTGTTCTTCTTCACCTCTTTTATTCGCTACGATGAAGAAAATTGTAAACATATGCTAAATTTATTAAAAATAAATATAAAAAAATGAAATTTGTCAAGAAAAAAAATTCGCGTTTAATCGAAACCACATTACTGGAGACCGCGTTGTTCAAGGAAACACTGTAGTATAGTTCATAGTTCATGAAGTTATCAATGTTATTATTAGTTGTGTCAGCTATGTGAAGTCAATAGGATTAATACAAACAGTGATATACAGAAAGAGTAGACAAGAATACAACTCACAAGCTTTACACGCCATATTTTGTAATGCAAATAACGACAATATCATTTTATTTTCATAATTACCTCATTCATAGCTACTGCTTAGCCTTACTGCTATATTACATTACTGCATATTTTTTGTATATCATACGATTAAGTGATTATATACATATAACTATGTACATACTAAATGCTTCCTTAGCAGTTTCATAAAATATTCTTCTGATACCATATAATGTCTAATTTTCATCAGGTATTATCCCTCTTTATAGGCCACTATTTTATTTTATAAGGCTTTCACATGCATTCTTTTTAAAGAGATGTTATCCATTCTGTTCGCACAACACTGAAGCCTATGTAACAATAACAGATTGAAAACATAAAAATATTCGGAACTGCAGCGATAACAAATCTTGAGCAATAGTGCTGAGAATATATCGCGGCGATACCGTCTCAAGAGCGATGTGTATCTACTTGATCAATGCTACACGATTTCTTACCCTCTGGCAAGGAATTTTTCGTAAACGAACCGAGGACGTCTGAAAAACCTCGATGAGAGGAAAATTTCTCCCCTCTCAAGAGCATGGTTTCCTCTGTCTGTGGCCTTGAATGACCTTGTGTAATAGTCATCGAATTCGTAATGATAGGAGAACTATCATCGTGGATGTTAGAAAACGGTGGCTCACTTAAAAAAATCAAGATGACCTTGACATCTCTAAAAAAAACATAAAAACAATAATTTGTGTTGCTTTGTGTGTTGTCTTCAAGATATTCAATGTATTTTTAAAGACAACTAAGAAATTTGAGGTACAAACGTTAGGTGACTCACCCTGTATAATATTCGTTAAACTATACAACCTTGTGACGTCGAGAAGGCGGATCGCCGAATAATGTAAAATGTAACGTCCTGCCCCACTACCTGGTATCCCTATTTTGCGTTACAATTTTACATGTACATATTTCGCAATAGCCCGAGCCGTTTAACGAAGAAAACAAATAAACCTATCGAGTGTGATTGGAACAGGACACCCCGCTGTCCCACCGGTTCCCGAGGTCCACCGTACCCCTCTATCGAAATTTTTCCCATCAACACATTGCTCTGGATTGTGGAGGGAATTGAGCGTAACGAGGAAAGAGAAGAAAACAAAACGCGACAGAATGAGATACAGCTACGACTCTACTTTCCCCTATGACGACTAGCTTGACGGAGCTACGCCAAACGTCAAGTACAGTATTGTCGCGATCAGCAATGTCAGCATATAATATAGTTCCTTCTCCACTATTAGATTCCCCTCTCGCGATTATTTGCACGAGATACATTAACGGCACGAAAGGATACGTGATGTCACATTTTTCCCCTTACGAAGAGAATCTAGCCACATTCAGTGGTAGAAGGGGAAACATTTCGAGGGGAATACGTCTCCTAACACTGGTCGTAATACATATAAGTGAAGACCTCGGATCCGAAACTTCACAGATATCGGTAGGAAAACGATTTTGCCACCAGTGTCGAGCCGAGCAACCAAAGCAATCAACACCAACGTGACGGTGAGACAATACTAATGCATTGACAATACTTTTTTTTAAATATTATCAAAACTTATACTATAATATTCGTGATCTTGTTCTGTTTAAAATGATGTACCGAACATCATATAATTAACTATTAAAAATAACCATATTTACAGCATATTTACACCAATGTCTCCATATAAGAAACAAACATTTTTCACACATATTGTATAGAAGACACGATTCGAGGACCGCTTGACTCAACCGAGAAATGTAACACGATACAGGTCAGCCAAGTTTCGGACGCAACGAAGTCAGCGAATAAAAAAAAGAGAAACTAGAAGCCAAGTAGTCGGCAAACATAAAAAACATCGATCGCCCGAACAATAAATGCAATTGTAAAACTCTTTTTATGAAACTTTTACCAATATATTTTTGACATTTTTCTGAAAACTGAAACCAAATGACTTCATTTGGTGCATATTGGCCTATGTAAATTTCCACTATAAAAACTTATTATTGTCAATTAAGCAAGTAAATATGATCAG
Source organism: Lasioglossum figueresi (assembly GCA_028455805.1). Taxonomy (NCBI): domain Eukaryota; kingdom Metazoa; phylum Arthropoda; class Insecta; order Hymenoptera; family Halictidae; genus Lasioglossum; species Lasioglossum figueresi. The sequence continues at coordinate 9,253,759 of CM052190.1, read as the reverse complement.
AAAAATTTTGTAATTGCATTAGTGTTGGCTCACCGATATACCCGACCCGTATCATGTCACATTTCTCGGCCGAATCGAGCGGTCAACCTTCCCCTAATTATCGGTTTCTATAAAAAGGTATAATTTTGATTTTAAAATGAGGTATTACGTGAAAACTAGCCATGCGAGAAAGATTGGGGTTGAGTCCAAAGATAGAGGGGACTTCCTCTATATATCCACGTCAACAATTATATATTTTTGTACTTTTTAATAGTTGTAAGTGATTGATAAAGTTTGGAAAAGGGCTCAACCTTTATCTATATAAGAGAAAAAATTTTCCTTATCTTTATCTTTACATTATAAAATTTATCTTTATATAAGAGAAAAATCCTTTATCTAGCAGGAATTTACAATACAGTATTGGATTCAACAGACGTTCTGGCAAAGAAACCATTCACGAATAGTGTATGTTTCGATTGGTACATGAGTAAATAAAAAAATATTCATTGACTGTAGCGTGCGACGCGTTCCCGCCACACGGCCATTGCGTAGCTATGGATAGTCGATATACTGGTGAGTGTTTGTAAACAAATTTCCCCGTTTTTAAAGTTAAATTTATGCCTGTAGACAGAATAATATAGATAGAATACAAAAGAAAAATATTTAAATGTTATACCTCCTATATCTTAAACAAGTTGTTTAAGCTGCTACTACCAATTTTAACATAATTACATAAAACATTTTGTTACAGAAGAAGAAAATATAATGCATGCTATGCTAATGATAAACGATGTGCCTGCCCCAGTCGTTGCAGAAGGTTGCTGGATAGAGGAAGACCTTTTACTACTTGGTAAAAAGGATGTAGTGATAATTATACCAGGCAACCCTGGAATACCAGAATTCTACGCGGGATTCGTTAAATCTATTAAAGCAAGATTGCCTAATGAAACACCTATTTGGTTGGTTGGACATTCAGGACATGTTCAACCACCGGACAATATGTTAAGTACTATGCCAAGCGATTCAATTTGGTATAAAAGTTATAGTTTAATGGCGCAAGTGGAACATAAGGTACTTCTTTTTCATTGGATCTAAAGTCCTTCTTGCAAAGCGTTGTAATACCCTTATATTAATTTAATTACAGAAACATTTTATACAAAAATATGTGCCAGATGATGTAAACATACATCTCGTTGGCCATTCGATAGGAGCTTGGATAGCACTGCAATTATTAAAGGATGATTCGGTCTCCAAAAGAATCAAGAAATGTTATTTATTATTTCCAACTATCGAGGGCATATCTGCCAGTCCTAATGGAAAGATTTTCACTAAAATTGTAAGTCCCGTTGGTATGATAATAGTATGATACATATAGCATAAGGCAAAAAAAAATAAGGTGTTTCTTTTTTAGATATGGCATATCGCACCTCTCATAATCTTTCTTTGTTGGATTGTTTCATGTTTACCATTGTGTTTACAATTTTTCTTAATAAATTTGTTTGCACCCATCTGTGGTGTCCCAAAAAAATTCAGCAAAGCGGTACATCAACTTGCAAACCCTTGTAGCTTGAGGAGGATATTCAAAATGGCAAACGAAGAAATGCAAATGGTAAAGGAGAGTGATGATGAAATACTTTCACAGCACACTAGTAAGTTATGGTTCTATTACGGGAATTGCGATAACTGGGCACCAGTTAAATATTACGAAAAATTGAAATCCAGACATCCTGACATAAACGCAGTACTCTGTAAACATGGTTATCATCATTGTTTTGTATTAAAGTTTGATAAAGAAGTGGGCTGGATTGTAGGCGATTTAATTAACAAAAATATGTTGTAACATACAATAGCGAATTAATAACAACTGTCGCAATCATTCCAGACTGATGATATTTAAATAGTGCAATGTTATAGTTTACTTTGGAAAACGGTCATAACACATACTTTATATTTCAGTTATCCTAACTATAATACATTCATACAAACGTGTATGATATATGCATATGAACATGCATTCCTGTACATGTACTGTATTACGGTTTTCTGTAACACAAATATAATATAGAATACTGCTGGTCAGACTTTTCATAATCTTTAATTGTTTTCTTTCATCTCCGGAATAATCCTCACGATTGAATTTATTTAAAATGTATATTAATGAAGCCTGTTGCTTAGCCATATCTTTTATAATTCTCCACTTGTGAAATAAATCGCTTCTTAATATGTTGATTTATTGACTTAATTTTGTAAATTTATAGTAAGTAATAGCAATACAAAAATAAATTATCCCGAATATTTTGTGGAATTACCTTATCGAATTATCGCGAAAGCTGAATTATTTCGCCGCTGTCTTTGCCTGGTCTTCCGATCAAGGGGGCACATTGTACCTAAAACTTTTGTAAATGAAAAATTAATATTAGTGTAGAAAGATATGACATCTGCTTTTATGGCAAATGCAAATTTGCGCGCTCAAATCAGTAACGTATCTATATTATGATGAAAAGGTAGTGGAGTAATAATGTAGGCGGGAAAGTACCGAAACAATTTGTTCCGAACAAAAAGATATCAGGGCGAGAGACACCCGTAACCGATTAGGAGGTGATTCTACATGTAAAAATGAGTCGAAAAGAAAGAATAAAATTGGTTCCTCCGTGTCTCCGTTTTCGAGACAATCGAACCCGCAAATTTACTTGGTACATGACGACTTATGCATCTCGCTATACGCTCTTTCGACTATTAGAAGTCGACATGGCTGCGAGAATGGTTGCAAGAATGCAAGGCAATCACACCGGCTGCAAGTCATCAGCGGCAATCATGTTGAGGTGCAGTGCGGCATTTTATTTGTCGCAACTCTAAAAGGCGAGAGATTTTCTACCTTTTGCATATTGGAAAACTTGCACATTAAACTGATTCGATTCTGAGAATTCTCACAGTAGGGAGAAGGGGACTATACTTTGTGGTCTCGAATATTATTGCAGAGTCGAACATTGCAAAACCAGTTTTGCATGGCGCGATGAACACCAAATTTTATCGACAAAGCTACTGTACTTAACGTAAAGATACCTCGTCTTTTACCTTACGGGCCGACGAGGCGTTCGATACGTTTTACATACACATCGTGTATGTCTACTAAAGCGATCGAACCACTACGTTGTGGAGGGTTAGTTCGAAAAATATACATGCTGGTGAAACGCAGTCGTGCGTTCCCTGCATTTAGCGCTCACACACCATTAAATGGCTAAAGGCACACGTCGCTACGTTCAGGCATACTACAGTGATCTCCGCCATCGTAAGTCACGTCGCAACACCATGGCTCGCATTAGATGCTAATGGTCACCATGACATTGCCGTGCGTACAACAGCGGAAACACTCGTTCCATTGCTGGAACGGCAAACGAGTCGTGTGTTATGGCACACCGCGGGGAGTTGACCGTAGTAACGTGCACTGTGATTTTGCGGCAACTGCTTATGGTAACCTGGTCTCGGAACGTACCAATACGTTTCTTCTCTACGTAGTGGTCCGGTGGGCGTATGCCCCACATTTTGAAGATATCAAAAACTCTAAAGTGATATAAAGTGTCTCTGAAATTTAATGGTCGGATGCTCCGTGCGCGACTGGTTCTGCAATGTCAATCCTCTACTTTAATACGAGGTTGCGACTCTTATAATCAAATCGGATCGTTTAGGTGCGTTTTCCAATATGCGTGTAGACGCGATCGTTCAACTATCGCGTCCACTTTAATTCCGCCATAAGACAACGCGTTCTCTCACAACTGTAATCAAAATCGCGAATGCCTACACCGCACCAGACAGCCGTATCAACTGCGTGGACCACTTTTTCAGTGGTTCGTTGCAGCTGGAGCATGGGCGCCTGAAATGACGAAAGACTCGAACGCAAACGCGATCCTTTTGCTGCGCAACGCTAATTCAACGAACAGAGGGTCCAAAAGAGAGACTAATATAAAATCTTTAAACTCTTGTAAAATTTTTAAGTATTGCCTCAAGCAGCAATCAAAATGGAAAGTAATAGGAACCGCTACAATTTCATTCGCAACGCTACACTCTAAACAATCTATATTGAAGTTAATGGAAATCGCGAGTATCTGCGCAACGCTAACTTTGATCTCTGTTCAAAAGCGACTAACGCAACACGCGTGGTTTTTCGCAACGTTACTACAAATCGCGGACGTGCCCATCTCCGCTGATCGTAGGGCGGCGAGGTCTGCCCATGTGTACAACTAACTACTTTTACTACTACTATTTCTACAGACGAGTACAGTAACAAAGTATTAATGAAATGACTTCGCATCCGATGATGCGAGGTCATTGTAGTTGCCCTCTTGAGCGACAGTTTGTCGGGGCCACTTCGGCATATAGCCTCTTCTTTTTCTTCGGCGGTCCACCAAACATCTGAAACCCTAAACGTGCTCGCAGTGAAAACGATCGACGACTTCCGAGACGAATTACAAGTTTCGAGAGAAGCCGATCGTTCCGCTGGTGCGATCGAGCAGGTGCGCAACGTTTCGAAGCCCTAATTTCCGCGCGTTCACGTCCGCGTCCGCGAAAAGCTACACGAGCAGGAAGAATAGACCACGAAGCAGCAATTCGAACGTCATGCCTCGTTCGATTTAACTTCGAGACGAAACTTCGAACTCTTCCAGTGACTGACTACCGTGCGAATCGCGGCCTACCCGAAAGAGAAAGCGGTAGCCAGCCCCGGCCCCTGCCTACTTAGAACGAACAGTCACACCAAGAAGGTAAGCTACCTACCCACCTAGCCCTATATTTAAAAAATGGCAAAAGACACAAGCTCTCCAACACATTCGCAACACGATCTCCACACAGACGCCAGGGTGCAACAGCCTAACACCTAGGGAGAACGTCCCGGGACGCCTCCGACACCCTAACGATCGAATCTCACGCAAGCACACTCTAAGGTACGTACCAGTTTTCCTGAAATCGACTGACAGTAGCAGTGATCATTGCGAAACAAATAAGTACATTGAAATAACAACTGAATTGACACTGAATTAAATTATGCGTAATTCTGAATACTGCACATTGTTTTCAGCGAATAGAGAAAACTACTACAGTAAAGTCGAGATTACTGTTCTCAGTCAACACCGGGTTCTAAGTCCAGTGCCTACTCATGCGGCGATGATTGATCTCGGCTCGAGTATATCGGTGTAAACACCACACATTGACTCGAATGAATCGAAATGTTCAACTTTCTTAATTTTAATTATTTTTGTTATGAAATTTTACTATCGTATTTCTGGCATTTTTCTGATTAATATAAGACCGAACACGATATAATTCCAATTGTATTTAGCGGTTAAATCGACGATTCAAGTTTCGGTCGCAAGCAAGGACAGCGTATGGGAAAGAAAGAGACACTCATTCTGTCCTTCTCTATGTTCGGCTTCTCCTTTGAATTTCATTCTGTCCTTCTCTATGTTCGGCTTCTCCTTTGAATTTCATTCTGTCCTTCTCTATGTTCGGACTCTTCTTTGAAGTAACAAAAATACGATCACAACACCAAGATTACTGTCCACCAAAAATACGGCTGTCGGATCTCGACTTTACTGTACACACATTCCACGAAGATCCATGTAGCATGTCACGCATCGACAGGAATGTGCGCAGTCTAATTTAAACAACCGACGCAATTCCACCGCCTAACAACACACACACACACAAGTGGAAAATACGTCGTGCACGATACACTAACCACTGTCAGTCGTCACACATATGATTAAGAAACAATATTCCATGTGTCCGTGGCTCTCACCCTCCCGAGTAGCACCTGGGCACGCGAGAGGATTCGAGCAACGAACAGGGAATCTCAATATCCTGAAAATCCTAGCTAAAAGAATCAGTTAGATTTTGTACGAGCTAATGCTCTTGCATTCTTGCAAAATCGCTTTACTTAGAATTAAAAATAGAATTCAATTTAAAAATCAAATATTTAATTATTGGAAAGACTAATGAAAATTTGATTGTCGAGCAAAGAAGGACTAAGCAAGATTTTAATAAAAATATTCATTTATTGATTTATTTATTGTCAATCTTTTTCCAATAAAGCAAAATTAATAAAGGTTAATTGCTTTGTCAAAAGAATCTATCCGTCGCGAATCGTCTTTTTGTACGTGGTATCTACTGCTTCCGAGAAGTTCAAAATAATTTTAAAATATGGAACAATTATCTTTATGATGAAAAGGGACTCTAGTAATTATATATCAAATTACGGAAGACTGTTAACATTTCGTAAGTTGGAGATTAAATTCTCGAAATTGTTAATTTATTAAAAAAAAACGCGATGTACAAAAAAACCCTACCTAGCTAGGAAACAGATTACTACCCGCAAGAACGCCTGGCGTTCTCACCGTCACCGTACTCGTCAAAATCACTACGAAAGAAATAGAGCAATAAAAAATAGTTTATTAACTCACTATTTGTTGGGAGGACGAGAGGCTGCGTTAGAGTCCTGAAATCAAAAAATAAAATAAAAAGATATTAAAATCGATTGGGACAATTCCATTGGCACATGCAAATATTTCAATTCAAATGCTATTTAAATGATTTTCGAAATAAAAAGTGTAGGCTGTACAATTTTTTATTAATACTTTGGAAGGAAATGTTCAATAATAAAGATTAATTGTGATTGTGTAAGATATCTTGGTACTTACATTTTCTCCCCCTTGAAGAAAGTACAACACGTTGCCCCCGTTCTCATCTGTCGATGTCGTCTTCAGCATCAGTCATCCAGATAAGCAGCCTCAAAATATTTTACATCCTTAGGGCTCTGTAACAGAAAGAATAAATTCATTTAATTTCAAAACAACGACCGTCGGAGACTAAATCCGAGTTAATAGAAAATAAATAGTTCAAGTGAAGTATTTCTTAATTGTTATTTAATGGTTTGGAAAAAAGATATTCATTAACATAATTTTATTGGAAAGTACCATAATCGGTACTCACGGTCTCGATCTCGATTGTCGAATAGTATCGATCTCGGCTGCAATACCGTCTTTGGAACGAATCCGTAACAGAAAGAACAAATTCGTTAATTTCAATTGACCAATAACAGTCAGAGACAAAATCCGAATTAATAATAAATAAACAATGTAATTTGAATAGAAAATCAAAATTAATTTCAACGGAAAATAAATAACCTTAATTTCTACACCACGACACAAATTCAAACACAATTTATTTTCATGCCACAGGAGTAATTCAAGTTGAATATTTATTTATTGTTTATTAATGGTTTTAGAAAATGATGTTTAATAACACAGATTAATTGGACAGACAATTGGTACTCACGCTCACGTCTTCTCCTGTTTGAAGAAAGCACAACAAGACGGTGCATCTTGATTTCGATTCTCGAATAATATCGAGTAGAATCGATCTCTGCTATCAATATGATCTTTCGATCGATAGTTCCTTTCTCTCGGAATCTATAACATGAAGAACAAATTTATTAATTTCAATTGACAAACAGTCAGAATAAACTAAATCGCAATTAATATTAATAAATAATTCAATTTGAATATAAAATCAGAATTATTTGGAACGGAAATTAAATAAACTCGATTTCTATCGCACGACACGAATTTAAATACAACTGATCGTCGCAATACAAGAGTAAATCCGCGAATTAATAGGAAATAAATCATTCAAATTGAAGATTTATTAATTGTTCATTTATGTTATGAAAAAAGATGTCTAATAAAACAGTATAATTGGAAATATAATTTGTACTCATGCTCGCGTCCTCTCCTGCTTGAACAAAGTACGCCATGAAGCTAGTTACGCTTTCGATTATCGAAAGCATCGAGTACATAGTATCGATCTGGACTATGAATATGGTCTTTCGATCGATGGATTCTTTTGCCGCGAAATCAGAATAAACTAAATCTCAATTAATATTAATAAATAATTCAATTTGAATATAAAATCAAAATTAATTGGAACGGAAATTAAACAAACTCGATTTCTATCGCACGACACGAATTCAAATACAAATTTAATGACCGGTTTGTATTGGGCAAATAGGGCCCAGGCCCTACAACGCCATCTTTATGTAATATTTATAAAGAGAAGAATAAACCATACCAAGAATACCATAACCAAATACAAATTATCGTCACAGCACAAGAGTAAATTATCGCGAGAAGGCAACACGATTCGAGAATAAATATTATTATCATTACTGCTCTATTTCTGCTTTACAGCTAAGAAATGTGACTTGGTTTACAGTATCCTAACTTTGCAGATCTATCTTATTCACACATTCGGTCTATACCTCGAGAATAAATATAAATCGATAAAAACTAAATAGCTCATTGATAGTTCAACGAGTTCAACCACCGACGAGATACTGTTAAAGACTGCCAGCCCCCATGCTAACCCGCGTAACGGTAAGTGGGCGAAATGGGCGCGAGGATAACGGTGGAAATTACAGTGATCTGAAAGACCACATCGCTAAAAAGTTCCACCACCGACGAGATACAGTTTGTGGTTCAGCGCTCTCTACCTAAATAGATCATTTGTTCGTGAACCACGTAAAACTGCGTCAGTTGCGTAGGTAAATAGATTTACTACCGCAGATAATAAATAAATGTAGAATGCTGAGATTACCCATTCTGTAATTATTAGAAAAACTTACTTTTTATTGTATAATTTCATTACACTCTTATTGCTTTCTTATTTCCCTTATTGTTCACCATTGTAATTATTGTTTTAAATCGACAGTGTATAGATGTAGGGAAAATGAAAGTAATTACTACGTAATATTCTAAAAAAAGTATCGGAATTTAAAATTAATTTGACAATTATTGCGATATTTATAAAGTAATGATTCGTAAACGAAAAATATTCTGTGATAATCGTTATTTATTGTAATAGTTATTTAATGTTATTTATAATTCAAAAAAATTTGAAATAAATACATTTTAATCATTTGTTTCTGTTGATATAAAGGCAAAAATTAATACCGCGTCACATCGGTTCTGTAATATTCAAGTATAGAGATACCGAGGGCACGTCGGTGCACGAACTCCCTGGACATCTGTAGCAGCCTCTCGTCGGTGCTGTCAGGATCCATCGTCTCATCTCACCACGATCACCGACGAGATCCACGATCACAGTCACAGACTTAAAATCGGTACCACGATACACGTTTAATAATGTAATTTTTTTAATGAAAAATAAAGAATATTAGTTACAACAGTTAATGTGTTATTTCTTCCCCATCCTGTATATGAATTTTGCAAATTAGACAAATTTTGGATTACACGAATATGATTAGTATTAGGCAGAAATTTTCGACCGGCTGTTCTTGCGTTATCATATTCTCCTAATACAAAGTATAATTATCGAGATTTTCGAAAATTTTCGACAATTTTCGGCCGTCTGACTTCTCGTTGACTTGTACAGTATCTCGTCGGTGCCCCTGTGCTATTCTCTCAATGTATCGACGCCAAATACCGACACCAACCGGTCTGGTACATACAAGCAAGGTCCGACACAGCAGAAGCCTGTGTCAGAGTCAAAAAATCGAGCATAGCAAAGTGAAGTTATGACAATAATTCCTCGACATGCACGCACGCAAGCCGCACAATTATTGTGGGCCAATAGACTAAAACGCATAACAGGAAAACATCAAAGCAAAAGGCTTTGATTCGCAAAGAAGAATCATGAGCCAGAGCAGAAGGCTCTGGCTCGGAGGCGACGCTACGACAATAATTGCTTGGCAAATAAAAGAAACTTAGGAATACGCCGTCGACTTCTTGGTGTATCCTCTTCTTGGTGTGTCCTCTTCTTGGTGTATCCTCTTCTTCGTCTGTCCTCTTCTCGGTGTGTTCTGTTCCTCGCGTGTCCTCTTCTTGATGTATTCTAGGTGAAACATACTTATAATAATTAGATAGAACACATAATCCCGCACACGAGTACGAATATAACAACTTCACAAGAGTAAAAGTAAATTTTACGCATACGAGTGCAAACTTAATACCTGATCACGAGAGAAAACCTAACAACAGCTCACGAGAGCCAAACTAACCACGCACACGAGTGCGAATCTAACCAGCTCACGAGAGCCAACCTAACACCAGCTCACGAGAGCCCAACTAATCTCGCACACGAGTGCAGCCTATATGCGATTCGGGTTGCCCCAGGGACGCGACTCCCCGTACTCACTCACGATCCTATTCGTGAGTGAGCCCCTGAGGGACCTCCGATGGGAGGAATACCAATTTCAAACGAGATATGACCATTTTTAGAAGGGGAACTTGTGAAAGTTCCGAAGTGAACAAATTGAATATCGGAAATAAAAATTATAAGGTGGTTTCGCGCTATTTACCTAAATAGAACCTGAGAATGTATGACAGTGTTCAGGCGAGGGTGAACCAGATTGAATAATACATATATTTTGTTCTGAAGAAAGGTGAAATTGCAAAATGTTATGGAAGAAAATAGGAATAGGAATAAAATTTATTGAAAATCAACATATTTATTAAAAGTGCAGCTATTAGCTCGATGTTATCCTTTATTCATAAGATACTAGAAGTTCTTAAGAATAGTGGACAATACCGATTGCCCAGGTCTCACCACGAGGAGGTTGCCGCAAAAGAGACCCGAAAGGGAGACAGAACGAATTCAATATTTCTCCTGGCTCCCTTTCTTACAATGACGAACTTATACTAAATTATGCATGTCGAGTAATTGTCACGGAGTGAAAGGTGAGAATCGGAGAAGAAGTCTCCGATCCACGGAGGGCGAAAGGCGAATCAGGCAGAAGGCACTGATTCTTTCAGACAGTAAAACTAATGAGAACCAGAGCAGAAGGCTCTGGTTCGTGGGTGACGCGAGCAGTGGCCAAGATAAATCCACACTGCAATACCTTTTCTCCCAACCGCCTGCCGCCAGAGACGGACGTGGGTGGCAAATTTACGAAGATACTGGGATACCGCGAGCATGAACGTCTCTCAACCCCCCCATTAATATTATCAACCGCGAATTCCCATACCAACCAATCTGATACAAACTACATACGAACAACGTCCGACACAGTAGAAGGCTGTGCCGGAGTCAAAAAAAACGAACAAAGTGAAGTTACGGCAATAATTACTCGACATATTTAGAACAAACAGATATACGATCTTAAAAATTAACGCACGCACGTACGCAAGCCGAGCAATGATTGTGGGCCAAAAGACTATACCGCAACAGAGGCAAGAATCGAAGCAGATGGCTTTGATTTCCAAAGAAGAAACTTGTGTCAGAGCAGAAGGCTCTAGTTCTGGGGTGACGCTAAGACAATATTGCCCGGCAAGTAAAAGTAACTTAAGACTACGCCGCAGACTTCTTAATGTGTCCTCTTCTTGGTGTGTCCTCTTCTTGCTGTGTCCTGTTCTTCGCGTGCCCTCTTCTTGGTGTGTTCTGTTCCTCGCGTGTCCTCTTCTTGATGTATTCTAGGTGAAACATACTTATAATAATTAGATAGAACACATAATCCCGCACACGAGTACGAATATAACAACTTCACAAGAGTAAAAGTAAATTTTACGCATACGAGTGCAAACTTAATACCTGATCACGAGAGAAAACCTAACAACAGCTCACGAGAGCCAAACTAACCACGCACACGAGTGCGAATCTAACCAGCTCACGAGAGCCAACCTAACACCAGCTCACGAGAGCCCAACTAATCTCGCACACGAGTGCAGCCTATATGCGATTCGGGTTGCCCCAGGGACGCGACTCCCCGTACTCACTCACGATCCTATTCGTGAGTGAGCCCCTGAGGGACCTCCGATGGGAGGAATACCAATTTCAAACGAGATATGACCATTTTTAGAAGGGGAACTTGTGAAAGTTCCGAAGTGAACAAATTGAATATCGGAAATAAAAATTATAAGGTGGTTTCGCGCTATTTACCTAAATAGAACCTGAGAATGTATGACAGTGTTCAGGCGAGGGTGAACCAGATTGAATAATACATATATTTTGTTCTGAAGAAAGGTGAAATTGCAAAATGTTATGGAAGAAAATAGGAATAGGAATAAAATTTATTGAAAATCAACATATTTATTAAAAGTGCAGCTATTAGCTCGATGTTATCCTTTATTCATGAGATACTAGAAGTTCTTAAGAATAGTGGACAATACCGATTGCCCAGGTCTCACCACGAGGAGGTTGCCGCAAAAGAGACCCGAAAGGGAGACAGAACGAATTCAATATTTCTCCTGGCTCCCTTTCTTACAATGACGAACTTATACTAAATTATGCATGTCGAGTAATTGTCACGGAGTGAAAGGTGAGAATCGGAGAAGAAGTCTCCGATCCACGGAGGGCGAAAGGCGAATCAAGCAGAAGGCACTGATTCTTTCAGAGAGTAAAACTAATGAGAACCAGAGCAGAAGGCTCTGGTTCGTGGGTGACGCGAGCAGTGGCCAAGATAAATCCACACTGCAATACCTTTTCTCCCAACCGCCTGCCGCCAGAGACGGACGTGGGTGGCAAATTTACGAAGATACTGGGATACCGCGAGCATGAACGTCTCTCAACCCCCCCATTAATATTATCTACCGCGAATTCCCGTACCAACCAATCTGATACAAACTACATACGAACAAGGTCCGACACAGTAGAAGGCTGTGCCGGAGTCAAAAAAACGAACAAAGTGAAGTTACGGCAATAATTACTCGACATATTTAGAACAAAAAGATATACGATCTTAAAAATTAACGCACGCACGCAAGTCAAGCAATTACTGTGGACCAAAAGACTAAACCGCAAAAAGAGGCAAGAATCGAAGCAGATGGCTTTGATTTCCAAAGAAGAAACTTGAGTCAGAGCAGAATGCTCTGGTTCTGGTGTGACGCTAAGACAATATTGCTCGGCAAATAACAGTAACTTAAGACTACGCCGCAGACTTCTTGATGTGTCCACTTCTTGGTGTGTCCTCTTCTTGGTGTGTCCTCTTCTTGGTGTGTCCTCTTCTTGGTGTGTCCTCTTCTTGGTGTGTCCTCTTCTTCGCGTGTCCTCTTCTTGGTGAATTCTAGCTGAAACAGACTAATGATAATTTGATACAACACATAATTCCGCGCACGACTGCGAATATTACAACTTCACAAGAGTAAAAGCAAATTCTGCACACAAATGCAAACCAAATACCCGCTCACGAGAGCAAACCTAAGACCGGCTCACGAGAGCCCAACTAACACCAGCTCACGAGAGCCAAACTAACCACGCACACGAGTGCAGCCTATAGGCGATTCGGGTTGCCCCAGGGACGCGACTCCCCGTACTCAATCACGGCCCCATCCGTGAGTGAGCCCCTGAGGGACCTCCGATCGGAGGAATACCAATTTTAAATAACATGAAAATTTTCAGAAGAGTGACGTATGAAAGTTTCAAAGTGTCGAATTTGAAATTCAGAAATCAAAATTGTCGTTTTCACTGACTGAATAGATACTTCGAAATAACGAACTGAAGATGGGCCAATGGTAAACGAAGAAAGAATTGATGTACCCATGGCCGACTGCAAGCCAGCTGTCAGTACATTCATACAGAATTCAATTAAATATACATGTTATCATATTTGACAAGTCTTAAATTCTACTACATATAGTCATCGAAAATTGTAAATGTGCAGCTATTAGCTCGATAGTATCCACTACTTGTAAGCTATTAGAAATTCTTACAAATAGAGGATAATGCCGATTGCCCAGGTCTCACCACAAGGAGGTTGCTGCACAAGAGACCCGAAACGGAGTCAGAACGAATATAATATTCCTCCTGGCTTCTTTTATGACAAAACGGACTTATACTAAAATACGCATGCCGAGTAACTATTGCGGAGCAATAGATGTGAATCGGAGAAGAAGTCTCCGATCCACGGGGGGTCAACGGCGAATCAGACAGAAGGCTCTGATTCTTTCAAACAGAAAAACTAAAGCGAACCAGAGCAGAAGGTTCTCCGATCGGAGGAATACCAATTGTAAACCAAATATATAAATTAGATATATAAGTGCGAATCAAACCAGCTAACTTTGCACAAGAGTGTCAATTTCACCAAAAGATCGAGGAGAAAGATCTTAAGCCCGACTTAAATGTAGTTAAATGTCAACGCAACAACACCCGTACTGTCTCACAGCTTCATCCGCCAGAAATATCAATTCGAAATCGGAAATATATATTTATATAATAGGGCTTTGAAGATTAAAAGTTCCGATGCAAATTCCAATTAGAACATTAGCAATAATAATTGATGGTGTACGTTAAAGGAATAGTTGAAGGACAGCAAAGTTTATTTTATTTTGAAAGTTGGTCACGATAAAACAAAGGAAGCATTCAAGAATAATAGAATATTACTAACCGGTTTTCGTTGATCTGCTGTTGAAAGTAGGCCGGACGTGGGACTAGGTGACCACTGGTCCACCTCTGGTAGGCTCCTGGTCAACCCTGGAAAGTCTCTGGTTCTCCTGGTCCCAACCGCTTCTGCCGACACCGCAACGACACACACGACACACACGACACACGCGACACACGCGACACACACGACACACGTGACACACACGACACACGCGAGACACACGATACATACGACACAAACGAGTAACCACGAGTAACTGACAGACGAAGTGCTCTCGCCAACCACGGGCGGCATGAGTGCAGCGATGCGCGACCATCCCCACCCCATCGAATATCGATGATGTCGATCGCTGTGACAGCAATTATTGATAAATTTATTATTTCTTGCTGGTTATTGTTTATAACAATTCCATTTTACAGCGATGTCGACAAGCACTCCTTTGGCTATCTGACCACCTAATTTTTTAGTAAAAGTGGCTAATAGTATTCGAGTTACGAAATAACTTTTAAACAATGAACATTCGCACGCGTTAATTTATTCGATACAATTCACAGATAAATTTATTATTCCCGGCTGCTTAATGTTTATAAAAATTCCATTTTACACCGATGTCGACAAGCACTCCTTTGGCTATCTGACCACCTAGTTTTTTAGTAAAAGTGGCTAATAGTATTCGAGATACGGAATAACTTTTAAACCATGTACATTCGCACGCGTTAATTTATTCGATACAATTCACAGATAAATTTATTCATTCTGGCTGATTAATGTTTATAAAAATTCCATTTCACAGCGATGTCGACAAGCACTCCTTTGGCTATCTGACCACCTAATTTTTTAGTAAAAGTGGCTAATGGTATTCGAGATAGGGAATAAATTTTAAACCATGTACATGCGCACGCGTTAATTTATTCGATACAATTCATAGATAAATTTATTAATTCTGGCTGATTAATGTTTATAAAAATTCCATTTTACACCGATGTCGACAAGCACTCCTTTGGTTATCTGACCACCAAATTTTTTAGTAAAAGTTGCTAATAGTATTCGAGTTACGAAATAACTTTTAAACCGTGAACATTCGCACGCGTTAATTTATTCGATACAATTCATAGATAAATTTATTAATTCTGGCTGATTAATGTTTATAAAAATTCCATTTTACACCGATGTCGACAAGCACTCCTTTGGTTATCTGACCACCAAATTTTTTAGTAAAAGTTGCTAATAGTATTCGAGATACGAAATAACTTTTAAACCGTGAACATTCGCACGCGTTAATTTATTCGATACAATTCACAGATAAATTTATTATTTCTGGCTGTTTAATGTTTATACAAATTCCTTTTGCTAATGATGTTAACGAGCATTCCTTTGAGAATCTTGCAAGTGAACGTTTTGGCGGGCGCGCTCGGTTTTTTTGGGACCGTGGCGGTCCTTTCGGTCGCTCGGTCGATGCTCCGCTAGTTTAGCGCGAACAAATAGGAATCTTTTGTCCTTGAGTTTTGTTTTTAATATTGTAAACCTTAAACTTTTAAACGATGAACTTTCGCACGAATTAATTTATTCGATACAATTCACAGATAAATTTATTGTTTCTGGCTGCTTAATGTTTATAACAATTCCATTTTACAGAGATGTCGACAAACACTCCTTTGGCTATCTGACCACCTAATTTTTTAGTAAAAGTGGCTAATGGTATTCGAGATACGGAATAACTTTTAAACCATGTACATTCGCACGCGTTAATTTATTCGATACAATTCATAGATAAATTTATTATTTCTGGCTGATTAATGTTTATAAAAATTCCATTTTACACCGATGTTGATAAGCACTCCTTTGGATATCTGACCACCTAATTTTTTGTAAAAGTGGCTAATAGTATTCGAGATACGGAATAACTTTTAAACCATGAACATTCGCACGCATTAAGTTATTGAACATAATACTATGATAAATTCATTAATTCTAGCTGTTTAATGTTTATAAAAATTCCTGTTGCCAACGATGTCGTCAGTCACTATGTTTTTCAACATATTTCCGTTCCCACAGATCGATTCTTTGAACATTTATGTATAAAAAAGTGTAAGGTAATAATTCTCGTTTATGAATTATTTTTACATTACATATTGTGGTATCTCATATGTTTGAAGTAGGATCTGTTGATTTTCCTAATATTATGCTTCAATACATTTCTAGGATTTTCTTGTCCTCAAGTTTTTCTTTTAATATTGTAAACCTTAAAAACAAACATCGTAAGTAAAACATCGTCTGAAATATCTGCTTAACTTGGAATACGTTCGGTGCAGAAAGTAATAATTCATGATACATAATCAGTATGGTTCCGTGACGAGTTGCCTTCTCACCAACGAGAATCTACTCATTGTCAGTGGCCTTCTTTACCGACGAGATCACGTCGATGGCTTTCTGTTTCTTACTCCAGCCAGAATGCATCCCAGAGGGCGTAAGAAAACACCGAATTGTTCGAGTGACACGATCTTCCATAAGGCTGGCAGTCTTTAACAGTATCTCGTCGATGGTTCAACCAGACTCTCTGGTTCAACTAATAACTAGTTCCATCATCGACGAGTATCTCCTCAGTGATCTTCTGTACCGGCAAAATGCCGTCGGTTGCCTTCTGTTTCTTACTTCGGGCATAATATATCGTAGAGGGCGTATGAAAACGGCAAATTTTTTGGGAGATCACGATGTCTCATAAGGCTGGTAGTCTTTAACAATATCTGAGAGGACATTAATTTTTAACAATTTTACAGAGTAATCAAGGTACTCTCAGGTACATTATTTTATCGAAAATTTTACTTTACTTGCTAAAATCGTCGCGCATGCGCGAGAATACTGCCAATATTTCTGCACTGCACGCTATCTACCGCGACGTTCTTGTCCGCTGCGGTGATTTCAGAGTTCTCGAATATTGTAATCTCGCCTTTGTAATCGATCTGAATAAACTTCGCGATTATAGCTAGAGTGTGGATAGGTGTTTGGCGTGTTATTTCCGCCTCCTACGACACCTCAGATCTATTTGTTATAGAATAAACGCAAAATGAAAATATACTTATTGATCGACGTTTGAATGCAGCCAGTGAACCGATAACAACGCTATAGTGATTCAGTTAACCGTCAGGTGCCGCAATGGTCAGGAACGACCATTCTGACATCTTCTGACTCACACTCATATTTGAGGAAACATTTAACAGTTCGCGCAATTTGCAGTGTTCTGCTATTTGGTGAAGTTCAATATTTCTTATTACAGTGAAGTTTTATAGTTGACTATCTTGAAAATCGGACCGAATTCTTTGATATTGATATCCTCGAAAATGTTGCGAGCCACCACCTTGCTACTGCTTATTTCCCTCCACGCGGGATTATCTTACGGTGAGTGCAATATTTATTAGGGTTATTAATCGGCGACCGCATATATGTATTGTGGCTTTCTGGACCAATAATCGTGACTCGTTAACATGCTAATACATACGTAGCATTTGAACTTTGATTAATACATCGACGTGGTTTACGTTCCTCGAGTCTCTTTCTTTGTTCTCATCCTATATTTACAGAAGGCAATAACATGAAAAACCAGTTTCGGAAGATGCCGCTTCTGAGAAGCAAATGTTTGCGAAATAATTTTATTTTAAAATGAAAAGTACAAGCGTGTATATTGATTTATCCCTTCATATTGGATACAAATAGTTTATATTCGAAATTACTTACAGACATCTTATTACTCTTTTTTTTTTCTACTTCACACACTGCGCTATATGAATGCCTGTTTCGAGTGAATTCAATTTGGCGGATGATGAATTCTGCGAAATAATTATTGCATCACGCATTTTGATCTGATTACATATAGGCACTCAATCCAAAAATGTCTACTGTTGCATTTCGCAAATTTTTTCAAGTTGATGCACATGAGCCATAATGGTGTTCCGGTCAATCTTGACTCAGAATATGTACCAACGCAACGTACCGTATAACTTCTTAATTTTTAGTCTTTAGTTTAAGATAATAATTGTCCTTTTATGCATAAAAAGAAATCGATAATTCTGTTAACTAGCTTTCGCCGAACGAAGAACGAACGTCTATCGTTCCGAGTGCTTCCATAACTTCGACTTTACCCATGCACACGATTATGTGCATTACGAGAAGCACACTGGTTCACAATTTTTGACAAATATTTTTGATAATTGTCGGGATTAAAAAATTCTTTTAGAGAACTTCGAAAATAAAATTATTTCAGAAAAAAGGGGGACATAATAATTATTTTCCGAAGGTGTTGTACAAAATGCGGTTAAATATGTATTTATTTGCATTTTCTACGAATGGCGATTTCTTTGCAAAATCGTACTGATGTAATTGATAATATTTTCAAAAGTAAAAATCCATAATTATTTTAGAGGTGATCACAGTTAATGTTAAACTGGTATAAATATAATAAAATTTTACTTGTTAATTACAAAACTTTGTGTCCAGGTAAAGTAAGTCATTCTTGTCATAATGCGGCTTTTGGGGTAATATCGCTCCTCAACAACATTCAGGATTTTTCTCTTTGAATATCTCAGAATTTGTATTTCCTTTTTATACGTATTTTTAAAATAAATAGTAATCATTTTCAAGAAATTTTTTCACGTCATACCCATGGCCAACCCGAAAAATTAAGTTTTTGGACTTTTAAACTCGTGTAAAAATTCTTCCCGAAATCTTTTGTAATTGTATTTATTTTTATTATTACGTGTTTAATTGATTAACTATTACCTTTTTCTCTATTCCTTTACGTATACGTTTTCAATATTGAATTGTCAGTTAAATACGATAATAGCTATATAAGTTAATAATTGTTAAACAATTTCTCGTTTGAACACGCGTGACCATTTAATCGATACAGTGTACGCAAAGTTTAATAATCATATAACCTACATGGGAGAAATATACTTTCTTAGTTAGATAGATAATTAAGTAATTGCGACATAACAAAAATAAAGCTGAAGATCATTGCAGCATGTGCTGTATCTACTATATCTAAAATCAATGTGGAAATGATAACTGCCATCGCTTCGTTAAATAATTCGAAACAGTTTCGTGAATGCAGGGAGAAAAAATTCAATAGCGCCAATGAGTCATACGCTATAAAACCTGTGTGGGCCTTCGGAGTTATTCAAAACAGTGTCATTTCACCGGATGTTGCCGCTAAAGCAACAGCATTTACTCAGAGAGCATTGATAAAGATTGTACTCAATGCTCGAGTTGCCAATGGGCTCATGAAGCTTGTATAGATATCCCTGAATGTTCGAATAATTATACTTGTAACAGATGTAGCCTATTTTGATGCCATCCAACGTTACGCGCCATTATTCGCTTTATTAAAATCGCGATCCGAAGCGACTAAGACAATTAATACACAAAAGAATCTAAAGAGACATGTATCATTTTATAAACATCGCGCAACTTTTGTAAATATTTTTCCATATAAAAAATAATGCGGACATCCAAGACAATCAAATTGTGGAATTTGTACTTAATTCACGGATGAAAAATATTTCGCAAAATTTTGAGAGAACATATTATTTTTGATCACTGTATATTTTGGACTGTGAAAACGTCCAAGGTTTCTCGCACAAATCTAAATTCTGACGTTTGCACTTTCCGAGGGTCTAATTACAACGGATTCGAATTCTATTAGCTATAAAGAAGAGAAAAACTGATCATTTGCTGATGCACTTCATCCTGAGGTTGAGTTGGCTCTACTATTTATGGACAAAGATCGACTTGTCTTACACTAGCGTCAGATATCAGACGAAGAGTTAGGCTACAGCTTTTATACTGATCAGTTTTGATACGTAATATTATAGTTAGACTGAGGATCTTTATGCAAAATAAAAATTGTCTGCATCGATTGCATGAAATAGATATTAATGATTTTAATGAAGGAGAAATATGTTGTATATTGACATCTTCAATTTTAAAAATTCTCAAACAGTTTTGAATTTCATCTACTCAATTTTGCTGTAAATGCATAAAGATCCGCAGTCTAATTATAATAAACACCAAGCAGTGCTTTCACATCAGCTTCACATTCCACTGCACATGGTCATCGAATTCTCAAGGTGTTCCACAAAACTTCTTTTGAAAAGAGAATAGCATATACGAAAGTTAATCAGTCGGTTTAACACATATTTTCCTGACAAATTTTATCAATTGTATGAGACCTCAAGCTCATTTGTATCTCTTCATTCGACACGCCACGCTCGAGATATCGATAAACACGACATCCGGTCGTCTATTTCCGGTAGGATATGAAAGATTATGAAAGGAATGAACGAAATAGAAAAGACACCATTGAAGATAGACGATTTGAATATATACAAATTTACAACTGTGCTGTGTACTGTATGCGAATAATCATGCCTAACAACTCGTACAGGTTGTTACTTTCCCCTAATAACTTAATGAATCCAGTATATTACAAAAATGTATAATTTACAGTTTTCTTTCGATATAACACGAAGATGTTTTGTCTCGCAACAAGAAGATCTCCATATCCCCTCTTTTTCTTTCGAAGTTGGCCGCTCAACGCTGCTTAGCTAACAAGGAGACATCGCGACCTTCGCCTCACCGATCGGGTTGAAACTTCGCACACTTATAGATTATGTTCTCCTGATTACGAATATATACCATTATAGGGGCAGACGCTCAATAGTTTTTGAGATATTGACGATTAAAGTTTCATTGCTACCCATGAAATACAATACTCTTTCTGTACCACAACAAGAGCCGGCGTGGCGTGATGGTAAGCGTCAGTGAAGGTGTCAGGTTTTCACGCGGAAGATCAGTGTTCAAAACCTGCCGACTGATTCGTTTTTTTTTATTTTACTGTATTTTATATTTATGAATCATTTACCTCGATGTATGTGTATATTATTAATTTCAATAGATTCGATTTCACGCATAAAATTGCGTGACGAATGGGTAAGTATTGTAACCCGACGTTTTCAAACCGCGTCGTGTTCTCAAGAATTTCCTCGATATCAAGAGGTTTCCTGATCTCACTGTTTATGTTGACTGTTTATATTGGGGCAGATAATGCAACCCACGAGTTTCGAACTGCATCTTTCAAGTCAGTTGATCAGTCAGTTTTGTTCCACAGTGAAATCAAGAGCTTCTTATAAAAATGGATGATTGTATCTATTGAAATTAATAATATACACATACATCGAGGTAAATGATTCATAAATATAAAATATAGTAAAATAAAAAAATAAACGAATCAGTCGGCAGGATTTGAACACTGGTCTTCCGCGTGAAAACCTCATTTCATTTTAAAGTCTCTTTATTTACATATCAATATCTTACAAAGTATACATAATAACAGCAGTCTTATATATTTTTTGTACTTTAACATGTGTTCTTGTAGCCCCTATCGTAATGATTTATCTACTTACTTTGTCTATTAGCACGTCTAATTACATTATATAGCAACGATATAATATATTTCTATCTGACTTATTCGTACTAGGTTTGTACATTATTGCAGTTGCGGTTTTATTTCATGTTATGAGCTATTTGTAGGAAAAAGAAAAGAACAAAAACCTACTTATTATAAGGCGTGAAAACCTGACACGCTTACCATCACGCCATGGCGGCTCTTGTTGTGGTCTTGTGTGAAAAGATTATTGTATTTCATGGAGGCAATGAAACTTTAATCGTCAATATCTCAAAAACTATTGAGCGTCTGCCCCTATAATGGCATATATTCGTAATCAGGAGAACATAATCTATAAGTGTGCGAAGTTTCAACCCGATCGGTGAGGCGAAGGTCACGATGTCACCTTGTAAGTGTCGGTGGTTGGTACCCTAATCTAAATCGAGGGAAATTAAATTAAATTTGGATAGAAAATTTAACATTACTCCTAAATGGTATCAAATTTTCTAAATAATTATAAGAATTCAGTATTAAATTTTCTATATAATTCATTAATAATAATTTAATTTGACCTCGCTCAATTGAATCCATCAAATCAATCTAAAAAAAATAATTTTAATAAAGATATCTTATCAAATTTACTTACTATACAAATTATCTATTATAATTAAATCTCAAACTCCTTTTGTAACCAAAGATATCGCTGCTCGGCCGATCGCTTTAAAAGATCAATCAACTCTCGACTCAAGATTTGCTAAACCGAATCGATACTCTTATCTATAATACGTCGAAGACGTAGGCGTTACTAATGTCGTTGGCCAATATTTTGTTATCGATCAAGATTGGTGTCGGCGAAATTTATTGCCGGTGATATCTGTTATCAATTTTCCTGGACTCCTTTCATTAATATCCTGTTTATGCATGCCGGTCATTATCGTTGTATTTATCTTTGCCATTCATGCAAATATGTTCACATCCAGTGAATGAATAATTAACTATAATAAACGATTGGCTAGGTCGATTGAATATTTTCTTGGAACGATCTGCGTGACAATGAGCACGTAGACGCGATATAATACAGATGTAACTATAAAAAGGGTGCTGAAAGATTGGCCGATTATAGTATCATACACATATTAACAAACGTTTCCGTAGGGGACAGTCGTGCAGTACCGGCCACTCTGGGTTTTTGTTGAAATTTTTTTACTTTTGATAAAAAATTTGGTCAATAAAAGGGAATCAAACATTAAGTAAGTAATTATATAATAATGTTAGATTCAACAGAGTTGTGAATGAGACCTAGTTGCAGCCGGTGCTGTACGATTCTCCCTGTGGAAGAGTTACTCGTGCATACGTATACATTTGTACTGAGTAAATTCTAATAAATTCTTCACACCACTGAACGATTAAAACTCGGCTCCTACAATATATTATGTTTTTCAGGAATGCAATGTTCATTGAAAGAAGAGAACATCCTGGGTAAGATACTCACGTCGTGTCCAGGGATTCTGGACCCTTCGGACAAATCTTACTGTTGCTACAACATCGAAGGCAGCTATACTTATTGCTGCGATGTCTACGAATTCACGACGCAGGCGTCATGGTATTAGAAAAAACTAATTACCTGCCGACAGAACGGCGTTAAAAAATTCATTACAGGAATCAAAGTTCTTCTTGTTTTATTGCAGGGTCGGTGCCACCATCATAGTGGTGTCGGTGATAGCGATGTCGGTGGTAGTTTTCTGCATATCGTGCTTATGCTGCATTTGTTGCCGGCGATATCGGAGACGTAATGAAGGAACTGTTTTCGAACGTGGGTTATAATCGTAGAAGTAACTATATCCCGACCCAGTATCGTTCTCCCAACATACGATAAACTCTTCAATTACACTGTGCAACATATTTTCACGATTAGCTCACGTTCGCGACTTGAATCGCTGAATCGAATCTGAAATACTTATAGTTGGACAGCGGATTTTATGCGTTTATGATAAGAACGAATAGGTGTAATTTAAAGCATTGAAAATATTGGGTTGGAAAGAAAGTTTGTAGCGTTTTCAAATTAAGAATCGAAGATAAAATTAAGGTATTTATTCGTATGTTTATTCAATAACACGACAAGTTACCTCGAGAATGGCAAAAAGTGATAGAACAGAATGGAAATTATGTTATTGAATAAATCTTTGAATAAATATCTGAATTTTAGCTTTCAATTTTAATTTACAAACGCTACGAACATTCCTTCCAACCCAATATTAGACGAACTCCAAAATACTTTTATATTATTTTCAACCTACTGAACATATTAAGAGAAAAAATAAATTTCTTTGTCAATTTGGTTTTGTTACAATTCAGGTGGAACATTTTTATTTTGCATAAAGATCCGCTGTCTACTTATAGTATATTCTAGTATATTCTTGTATAACTTAACACCTCGATCGCCCACGAAAATTGGGTAAAATCGAAGCAATTTATTGAACAGTTTACAGGGCACTGGAAGTGCCTATTTTATATTACTTCATAAAAATAACAGGAATCTAGCAGAAAGTTGCAAATCCAAATACATGTTGAACAGCGTAATTAATGCAGTTTCACACGGTGGGTAAATTAGCTGTAGCATTTCCCACAATACATTTCGAACACCACATTGTAGCCTAGGATACAAAGACCTTTTTAAAATGTTAGTTGATACTTCGCTTTTTCTATGTATACACGCACCAAAAATGTGTAGCTTCCAACCTCGTTACTATGAGGATTACTATTACTATATTAAGATATTCGCCAAGTTAGTTTTAAATGGAAAGATTTATGGGTGTCGCGACCATTTTATCGAGATCGACGGAATTGCGATAGCGGCAAACTTTTCACGTTATCGATGATTAAATGCTTTTCGCGATTGCGACGAAGGTGTAGTCGGCGATTTTTTATTTTACGAAAGGCATTCACTTTTTTCACAGCTACGGTGTGGAAATTTTCATGAAACATTTATTTTTGATCTCATAACAAAGTCGTGACATCGTTCAATTATCATTGGTCTGACAATCATAAGTCGTATTTAGTCCACTAAATATTCTCCTAACACGATTCACTTCATCGCGAAGAAGTATTTATATTTCATTTAATAATTATAAGTTGTATGTGTTTTAATAAAGTCAAGCATTTTATGTACGGATGTGTCGTCTTTTCCTTTTGTAAGGTTACATGACAAGCTCACAGACTAGACTGCAACGTAATGGTGTTTCGAAAGTTTTTGCATCATCGCGTCTGATATATTATACATTAACACTGCTGTATGCAAAGCACTGATAAATTTCTTTCTTCACCAAATTTTAGTCTTTATTTTTAATTTAGTGCTCGTGTGTGTGGTATTGGTCTAGTATAGTATACTGTGTAGCAAACATTAAAATTTCGCATGAATTTTCGAAAAAATGATATATGCAGGGTTACAGTTACTGTTAGCATCCTAGTAACCTAATAATTCAAGCCGTTGTCGGATTGTTACTAATTAATCATTTGAAAACGAAGCCTCTAACATAATTTCGTCGCTCTTCCGTCATACTTCAGTACTAGAATCATCTTCAAATCGGGAATGGCCATACATAGCCATCCACTATACACTGGCACAACGAACACTGCACACATTACACTAATCTTGTTAACAAATAACAAGGATACATCAGAACTGTCCATGCTCAAAAGAATATGTTTATATATACAGAGAAGGGACGTTAAGCATTCCATGATAATAATTTTATATAGGCATCTATTTACGTATACACGAACAATTATATTTTTTTATAATCTTGGCATCGAATTACTATAATGAACGCCTACGAAATATTATACGAATATTAAATATAAGCCGCGCGCGAGAAAGACAATTTTGAGGCATAGATAAGCGCTTTCTATTGTACCGTTTGCACAATAAAGAATATTTTGGTGCTTGGATACGAGCGAACACTTTCCTTCCCATTAGTACGTTAAAAATAGTATTCTGTCTTACAGTTGCGTTATTATTAGCGCACCAGTATGCGCCGTTTATATAGAAATAAAACGGTACGTTAGCCCGTGATAAAAAATATCGACCTACTTCCTGAAACGTCCCCTATAAACGATGCGTTTCTTTTAATGGTACAGACCGAGATATTTTCGAACACACTGCACGAAAGTTCATGGAACTGGCCGATATTATTTTATTATAGGGTCACACGTTATTTTCAGTCGTTGAGAAGGTCACAGTTCACGTTGAAACTTGTTGCTCTCGGCGAGAAAGTAATACGTTGCGGATATCCAGCGACGCACAGTGGCAAAATCTACCGAAAACCTGGTGAAAAAAATAACGATTTTATTGAGTTATACAAGCTGTGGCCAGACGGGCGGTACAACCGAAAAGGGGGCGATTTTACATGGAAAAATTAATCGAAAATGCAGAATCACATTATTTCATACGAGGTTTTGTTTTTCAGTCAATCGCGTGAAATTAGTTAGGAAATGTCTGAAGCGTCTGATTATGTGAGCAACCTATTCTACTTCCTGCGTATACTAAACCATCTTCCTATTGTTTCAAATTTCTTCCATTCTCTTATAATTGCATAAAATTCGCAGTCTAATCTCACGCGTTTAATATTAACTAACGAATAAATGAAAATGCAATTTGTATTCAACATGTCATAGTAACTTGTCTTGAATTCAGAAACACTAATTTTGTCCGAGGTGTCGGGAAAATTCGCCACTATGCGACGCGAGTGATTCAAGTCTGATTTTTGGGAATATTTGTTTCAGACGTACAAGGCCCTCGTGTTGTACGAGTAATTCACACACCCGCGCATGTTCTACCGCAGTCAGACTACGTTGTAAATTCAGCGATATCAGGTAATTATTACAAATGCTGTGCTTATCGAAACATAATGAAGCGAAAAGAACGGATAGTACGGCTAACACTAATGTGTTTCTATATTTTTCACCCTTTACACTCAGAAACATTAATTCTTCACTAACTGTACCGAGCAACTATAAATATTGTTGTAGCAGCAACGTGGATACAGAGATTTTTCTTTTCTAGAGAAAAGGCGTTTCAATTTTCAACAAATTCCTTATATTTTTGTGCGTTGAACATGATTCAAGCTGGTATCTTTATCAGTCTCGTCTGGTAGATTAATGTTACACATAAGCATAATGAGATATCAGACATTAGCTGTGAAGAATGACTGTGCGAGTCAATGGAAATAATTGAGTATTAGAGTCCAATATTAAAAAATCTAAGAGAGAGAGAGAAAGTTAAGTTTATAATAGTTTGAATGAATAAATTGTTTCCAGAGTGTAAAGAGTTAATTCTACCTCAACCCCTTGCTGTATGATTTTCTTCGCTGCTTAGGGGTTTATTATTCGTTTCGAGAATACTATAAAGTTTGCTAGTTACATTGATGTCCGAATATACATATATCCGGGATTGACCGTGGTCATATATTCGGACATCGCTGTATTTAGGATAATTGTAACAGAATTTCCCTCTTTCAGTACCGCCGACATCGGTAAACCAACACGATATGTATGCAAAACCGCCACCGTATAATACCAATTACGTTGATCCAGCCGCCAGTAACATGGAATACCGCCAGTTTTGAACATAAAGTTCCATTGGAACTGCATTTTTTCAACGGTGTCTGCCAATTAATATTCGATCGTTAAATCGGCCATTACGTACAAAAAGCCTTTTCTACCAAGGAGATCGTTTACACTTTTGGAAAGATGCCTCGTGGAACGAAAGTTAAATTTAAAAGGAATCAAAAGAAGCGCCGCGATAATTAATATTAGACCTCTTACTATCCCGGTGTGAGGGAATACTCATAACTCGAATCGCTATTCAAACTTGAATGTGAAAATTTATTCGGATACTCGGATCTAACAAGGAAAAACATATCCAAATTACATAAGTCAATTGTGATAAAACTTGTGTGATAGGTAGTTCTTAGAAAAATATTCAACGCGTATTTTCCTTGTGGCAATTAGTACATACCTTGTAACAGTTTCCTCGACAATTAAAAAACAATTGGAGACATCTAACACAGGATTGTAGTCTAATAAAACAAGCCTGAATATTTCTCATTGCACGGATGGGAAAATGTGAATTGAATTATTATTGTCAAATATATTTTTATAGATTCGTTCCGATTTGAACAAAATTTATAGGAATGAACATTTAATAAAAACATATAATAGAAATGAACATTTTAAAAAGTGTGTTTCAACATCCACCTTTAAGGGTTGTTTTCACTTCTTCAGTGTGAACAATGGCCGATAAAACAATACATGTTGAATATTTTTCAAATCGAATATGTTGCCTTGTAAATTAAGTATCTGAGTACTCGGATCTATAAGTTTAATAGATATTTGAATATTCGACCACCTGTATCAACAGTGAATGAGTATTAAAAGGTACTCGAGTTTACACGTTCCACGTGTAGCCTGAGCAATAGTAAGAGACCTAATCGATTCGTGAAACTGTATATTTATAACTTTCTTTATCTCGAGACTCAGTTTGGGACGTCGGAAACGTTCCGAACGTGTTAAAAATGCAGTAAACGCAACGTCGCGAATATACGTGTTCAGCATATGTATCACTATATGCGATCAGATCCTTTACCCGGACTATCTGTTTGTATGGTTTTTATAGTTCTAGCGAAGAACTGATATGTCAATTTATATGTTTTTTTGTTAATACTTAACCTTTTCGACCAAACAATTTACATGGGTTTACTAATTGAATACATTGCTTAATGAAATTATTTCAAGTATAAATGTTATGAAACCAATACGAACAAAACACACAGGTATTATACTCCTATTTGTACTTTTTGTGAAATATCTGTAATCTTTTTTACGTGTTATACATATAATATATATACATATTATAATATATATATATATACATATATATACATATATATATACATATTATAATATATATATACATATTATAATATATATATACATATTATAATATATATATACATATATACAGGATGACCTTTTTAAAACAAATTCGTCTACGCTACTCGAGTATTTGACCGATCGGTTGACGTTGGCGATAGAGGAGAGTGCATTAAGCCAATCATGTTTACTTTGCATAATAAATTTATAACTATACTAATACAATAATCATTAAAAACACTTAACGATATTGGTGTTTAAAATCATAATTTTGTCCATTTACATGAACAACGTGCATGTTAAATAAATGGGTCATCGAAATTATTCAATCATGATTGAACTGCAGTTCCTCGGAATAAACTACTTTCTATCATAATTGACTTGCAATAATTTCGAATTGCCTTTAATTATAGTGTAAACGTACAAAGGTAACTAAAAAAGCATTCTAAAAAATAAAACTGATTTTTGCCTCTCATCTGTGGTTCTGTAAAAAAAAATGAATGAACATGATTATATATATATATTTCCGATTAAGCCAGATTGCTCTAATGCACTTTCTGCTATTGTTAATAAAACACCCAAGTTAATCCGTTGGTCTGTTTTTAAAGACTCAGCCTGTAGTAGTCCGTCTTCCTAACAATCAGAGACTAAAGTTCATCGATCGTCGTTTCATGCGTCTGTTTTTATAGAAATAAAGAAATATTTATTTATTTTTTGCCATTGAGACGAAATGTACGTTTCACACATACTGAACAAACTGATACTGTTTATATGTATTATATAAATATCACGCAAGGATACTGTTGCACCGTTTACTGTACGATAAGAAAACAATAAAAGTATTAAGTTAAGAATAAAAGCGAGTTCGTCATTTTCCATGTGATAGCGAGTAAGTAAAAGACATTTCGTGACTTATAGGAAAATATATATTTTCTGAATATCTATGTTACAATATGTATATACGTATAAATATTATTATTAGTGTTACACAGTTTTGTCTATGATGTAAGTAGTAATGTTTTGTTATACATTATACAAGACCACATTGAGTATCCATTGCTATGGTTTTACATTGACGTGAGTGACTTGTTCGAAGAAGGTTGCCCATTTACTTGGATCGATGAAACATGAAAAGGAACGTGCTAGACAATTTCTCGCAAATCTAGAAACTGCGTAACAATGTAATTATAATTATTATTAATTAGGCTTACAGGATTTCATTGATAAACCATTTCCCTATTGCTGATAGGTTTATGTTAATATGACATAAATACTTATAAATAGTTTTGATTATTATTTTTCATTATCCATGACAAACTATTTTTCATCTTTGAAATTTCCATTTCAAAGGTACAGTACACGGAATCGATAGATTGATAGAACTTGCAATTGCTTTGTCAACAATATAATCGGACAGTACAAATCAGCATCTCTATATTGAAATACTTTTTATATAAAATATATTAAATAAATACTATTTGTGTAGCTTCTCATGAACAGAGCATCTAGCGAAACCCCTGTCTATCAATTTATCTCCATTATATTGCAGAACTTATGATTAAAATCATGCGACAACATATTAACTATTTATAATCAGTAAAATTCTATTTCTACAAATTATTGCCGAATAATGCTTCAATTATACGTACGTTGTGAACATAAGCTTCGATTAAGAATAAATTATTAATAACGTCGACAACAGATCAGAAAGTAAACAATTAATAATCGTGTGTTGATGAATTGTTATTATAACGCGTAAATTAATTTCTATAACAGAATAAGTAAATTGTAAATTCAATATTAGAGCTATAATTTGAAAAAATTTATTATGCTGCATAAATGCGTTACCGTTCTTATTATAGAATTTATTTTATGAGTATTAATTTCTCTTTTAAATATAGCGTTTTCTTGCACAATATAGACAACCATCAAATTATGTACAATATTTTTAACGATCTTTGGATATACATATATGTAACCGTTTGTAGATCTTCGTACATTTTAGAAATTTGATATTGTACAAACTGGTGTTTACCGATTACCTAATCTTTTTCCACTATTCGCCATACTTTTCGTACAAAAGCAATATCTATAGTAATATCAATTACAAAGTTATTGACATCGCGTTCACGCAGCAATTTGCTTTCAATTTGATTGCTTAGCATTTGCTTTTATTTGCATTAGAAACGAATCTTGAGGACGGTAATTTTTAATGTACAAACCGTAGCTCAATGTACAAACACAATGATACTGTGTCATTGTTGATTTTTACGGTGCGAATCTTTTGAAACAACTCATCTACGTTGAAATGGACAACAATTACTGCACGCTATTTGTTTGCAATTCAGTCAAGGAATATTACATCGTACAAAATATTCGAATTCATTATTATTTCATTCTTGATTAACTCTAGAGCCCTACTAATACCAATTGTACTCAATATCGATACACGTTACGTATTATATTGTCTACGAATAAAGGAAGAATAGTATCAGTCGTGTTTAGTAGGTGTTTCAATCACTATTATCTGTTAAGTATTTTTAAGAATGAATCTAAAAATATGTCAACAAGTACCTTTCCTACGAATTTAAGTGAGTATTTACACATATAGGAATGCTTAAAAAATTGAGAAACATTAAAATTCTCTATCGTGTATATAATTAATCACCCCGTTGTTCAACGATTCTCCTCACGATGAAAAATTATTATAGCTCTTTTTATGTTACACACACGTAATTAATTTTTTAAACTTGGGGGCTCGACAACGTTTACGTATAGTCCAATATTGTTTCAAGAAAAAATCTTGGTAACAAACGGTACTCAAGTGGATACGAACAAATTTTTCTACCTACCTGCCCATACTAAAACGCTATACATAATGTAGTGATCGTGAAAACCGGTATTGCTTTACGAGATTACGCATGTAGACTGCGAAGAAGTGTTATCTGCGCTATTGAGATTGCTGTAGCTATTCCGAAAAGTTACGTCGTCGACAGTTAATGATAGTTCATGGGATCGTTCTTCCTCTAAAGGAGCAGTTGTTGAAGCATGACTGATTGATGAATGCCGCGATCGAGACAAGTTCCCTCGCTGATTACTGCCAGCAGAAGGTGCTGGACTGGGCGATGGACTTTCCGGTATTTGTTCTTGTTCTTGTTGCTGCTTAATTACAACTAATCGGTTCAACAAGGAAACCTGAACTTGGATGCCTGACATAAACGGTCTGTAACCCAAACTGAAATTTATTTCATACGCATTAGAATAGGCATACGAAAATTAGTTTCTTCTAGAGGTGTGCGAGAACTTGAAAATGTCGCGTTTATTCGAGGATATGTCGGAATTCCTGAGAATTTTCGGGACTTTCAACAATTTTCAATAACCCGACCCGTCCCGACTACCGCGTACCCAATATTTTCGGATTCTCGCAGATTTCTAGTTTCTTTGTATTATAACCACCCTTTTAACTATTGCAGTT
The DNA here is from genome assembly GCA_028455805.1 of Lasioglossum figueresi. Taxonomy (NCBI): domain Eukaryota; kingdom Metazoa; phylum Arthropoda; class Insecta; order Hymenoptera; family Halictidae; genus Lasioglossum; species Lasioglossum figueresi. Next base: position 9,221,554 of record CM052190.1, on the reverse strand, counting down.
ACTAGCAACAATACCCACCACTCCGAGTGCGACCATCTGGTTAAGGTAAGTAGACCGTCTCTCAGATTAATCACAGAATCAAAGGTTTGCATAGGAGCATGAGCCGCCCGGATAGTTCTAGCCATAGCAGGCGCATCACGTAAAACTGTTGCCAGCACTGCAGCCCATCCTAAGCAACCGCCTTCAAGAAATAGTTGCAAGAGGTATCTAAGTTGTACTTCTGCTCGACTTATCGGTGCGCAAGGGGAAGCATTATGGACTTCGGTTTGTTCTACTGGTTCTGGCGGTACCCAACACACTGTTCCAACACCTGTCCCAACAATAGACTCGGTATCGTCCCTCCAAATGGTACTACTATCACTAAGAACGCTATTGGCGTCTGAAAACGGATGGCAAATTTAAGTAACTTATTCTATATCACAATAACATGTAAGCTTCGCATGGAATGTCCCAAAAGATACATACCGTGTAACATGTTTGCTGTTAATTTGGTTTCAGCGGCAGGAAATTGTGTTTCTAAGCTAGCAACAGGGGATACCAAGCTGGTATAAGGTGGCCGTCCACTTGGTAAGCTGGTGTAACCGCTGTCAGGCAAGTCAACCGCGAAACTTGGATTCAGTGGTTCCTCTTCCGGACTTTCCAGACTAACGGACCTTATCGAACGCAGAGACGTGAGACTGGACCTTCGAAATTTTTGTAAAGTTGGAAGAGATAGTACCGGATAAGCAAACGCAAAATCCTCATGCACCGCTTTCAATGCTGCTACATAATCATCGATTTTCGCTGCTCTGTCACGTTCTCTGCCGAACCATGTGACTAAATGGAAGTCCAATCGAGCAGCGAATCTACCCAAATCAGCGAGCCGTTTTGCTGAAAGCAATCGGCGGGCATGGCGCTGTAGTATCACATCGATGAAGAATTCTTCCGCTGAACCTTCCCTGCAGAATAAATTTCATTTGTTGTATACGATTACCGCGAATGATTGATATGTAGAATAATGTACTTACTTGTTATCCGTCTTTTCTACTTTAGAAGTATTCGTAGGCACAGACTTTTTTCGTCTCATCACTACATTTCTAGTTTTTTCTAGCATTGACGAAGGAGCTATGTCTTTGGCTACCGACTCAGATTGCACTTTAGGAGTCACAGTGGTACTGTAACTTCGACTTCTCGAAACTTGCATAGTCCCTAATACTAAAGATAGATCATCCTCGTGAGGAGAAACTGGCGGTGTTTGTGGAGGTCCTCCTAATTTCGATGTACCGCCCCAAGACGTCCTCGGTGACTCCACATCGTTTGGATCTTTGGATCATACGAAAATGTATGTTTTTAGCAAGGGCTTAAAATGGGTATGATTTTAGACCGGAACCGATAGGCCTGGTTTTTAATAAGTTTTTCATGATTTACCAATCGCTCTGAGGAAACGAACGAGATCTTTCGAGAGCTCCCATCTTCCCTGTTCCAGTGCAGCATCCAACAACAGTGTAGCATGCTGCCGGCTAACGGTGGAAGGTTCTAGGTTTTGTAAAATAATTAAATAACTAGCAGCAGTGTCAAGTTGCTGGCGCTGCAAACAGTCTTGCAGAAGTTTCTTCGGTGGTCCAGCAACAGAGAATAAATAAGGCCAGAGTGCTATCTCGGTTTTTCTAGCACATTGTACAACAGCCCTGGCCCATACGCCTGGAAATTCACGGATGAATTCCACCACAGAAGGCAACTGAGCATCAGGGATTGGTTCTTTACTAGTTGCTTCTTCTTCTAGTACCTCATGAAGCAGAAGTTCTAACGAATGTGGAAAATACGGCAGTGAGGAACACGATCGAGCAATTTCCCAAGCGTGATATCCCAAATTACGATGGATAAGTTGTCGTAATATTTGATGAAGATATACTTGACTCTAAAATTTATACCACGCATGTGATTATTACGGACTTTTAATAGAGCAGAGTATCCTATCGTATATAACAGAATCCTATTAATCGATTAACGATAATACGCTTACCGTAAGCTCCAACAAACTGAAAGGTAACGAAAAAGGAGAGTTCGTATCCGAAGTAAACAGTACTGTGTCGTTTTCGGCCCCTAATAAAATAGCATCTTCGAACAGTATAGCCAGAGGATAGATACGTAAGTGAAAAGGTAACATGATTCGTTTGCTCATGAATGTATGCGTTTTCTCTTGATGATTTCTCGGAAACAATGGAAGCCAGACACGCATACCATGCGCACCGCAAAACAACCACAGAGCCTCTGTTAAATGTGGCTTGTCTCTCCTCGACCTCCACGGCACCCAAACATTTTCTACATAAGAGGCTAATACTGTCGGAGCACTACACGTGAACAGCTGTAAAGTATTTTTAAGTATAAAACTTAAGGAATTGATGTTTACGGTAATTCCGAATGAATTGTTCACATACAACTTCCGAGTTGTCGGTACAATGTTCCCGTTGAACCATCAGAAGACGCCCAGATACATTCAGCAAAAGACTTTCAGGATGCGGATGACTTCCGGCCGTTTCAGCACGTATAGTAGTCAATGTGGCACTCACGACACAAGCTGGATGAACACAAAGCCCGCTAACGTCTACAGTCTGCAATCTGTTTAATTCGATACTTCCTGCATCTGAAATATTATTTATTTTACGTACGAATTCAACTATTAAATGCGACTTCTTTCTTCCTACGTACCATTAATGTTTTCTACTACCATATCATAAATACTTATCTGCGCGTTGGCGCAAAATGTTAAGAGCCTGTCTTTCAGAGTATTGAGCAATAACACTTGCGATGTCATTCTGACGGTTGTAACGTAATTATTATCCAAGCGTGTATCGCGAGGGTATATTCTAACTTCATCTTTATCATCTAATATTGAGTAACTGCTAGCTATTAAAAAACCTCGATGCCACAGTAAACCGCCGGTTACGATGAAATCGCGTTCTTGAGTCTCATTACCAAATAGTTTCCATTTTCGTGTAGGTAACGAATAATGAGCTAACCCTGTTCGTCCAGCTACAGCGATACTCATGCCCTCGTTATCGATAGCAGTATACTAGAGAATACAATTATTAAATAATATTGCGTCAAAATCGGAACATCTACGAATATTAATCTTACATACTCGTATTGGCCAATTGGAACCACTATACGCAGTTGGGATAGGAACAACTAGCCATTGTTTACAACCCGCAAGCGTTTGCAATGTGGAATCGTTAGGAATATCACCACCGATATGAAAAGTCGTAGTGTTCGTAGAAACCCCGCTACCAAGATTTAAATACAGTCTATCTTCGCCTTGTAAGTATAAATGTCCATGGTGACCCTGTTTACCAAAATATAAATAACTGAAGCGGGTTCCCGAAAATTTCGCACAGCTCTACTTATTACCAGTATATAAAATAATTTCTGAAAATATCTTTTTAGAGTATTACCATACAAGGATTGATTGTTAAAGGGCTTTTAGCAAAATCTAACTGTATCAAAGAACGTCTTAAATTAACTGGGTCATTTCCATTTTCCTCTGTTAACGTCGGACCCGGAGATTCTCTTAACATCCAAAGCTGGTAGCCTTCGGCGGACCATTCCTGCGATATGCAAAAAAATGAGCCTTTATACGAAAGCGAACTTAATAATAGAAATGAACATCAACGAGTGGTTTTACCATCGTATGTATGTGTAAAGGATTGTCGTGGGATAAATCTACTCTCAAGCCATAATCCCATTTTAAACTACAAAGTAAGAGAGCACCAAATGTACTCCATACTGCTAGGCCACCATCTTCCCAAGCTAACGCGATGGCACAACTATCGGGCGTCCATCTTAAGCACCTTACACGACCTGGTCTTCCTGGGTAATCCTTCGAAGATAGACTCAGCGTATGCGACATTTCTAAACCTCCCGTTGTTTCGTCCACATAATAAACTATGCCTTCGGAGCTAATAATAAAAATAATGAAAAATGTTATTAGTTTTTAAAGGGTGTCCACTTAATTTTCTCCCCGACTGTATGTACTGTAAAATGAACTTCAAACGCGAAAGAACGTACTTTTGTCTCCCAATTGCAATAAGACGATATTTATGATTCACTGCTGCGCACGTAGCATCGTCAACGTCTCTAGCCCAAATTCCTTGCACTTGCTACAAGATAATATTAGTGGTTATAAAATAATATAAGTGTCATCAGTACTTATTACTAGACTGCGGATATTTATGCAAAATCAAATTTTTGAGCATTAATCACAAGATACAGGAGCTAAGTGAACATTTATTTTCCTCGTTAAGAATTTTGATATGTTGAAAATGATATGTCGACATTCTTCGATCCGTTGAATCGGTTTACTGTTTTAAATTGCACCTACCCATTTTTGTCATAAATGCATAAAATCCGCAGTCTACTTATTATAATATCGACGTACATTAGGATCAAACTTTAATGACTGTGCAGTAAGAAACGCTGCTTTGCCAGTGTTCAGAACAATTGCGAATCCACCAACCAAAGGAGAATATTCGATATCGGTAACGTAAACATTATTCTCAGTCAGTGGTACAGCCACAGTTGATATTTGTTGATCTATGCTGAATGGTATTCTCCTTAAATCAAGGGAGTAATCTCGATTCACAGTGCCATCCCATTTGTGACGTATAATATGGCTGGTTTTCGTAGCTACCATCAATTCATCTCGTATACAAACTAAAGAACTAATACCTCCATCTATCCATGCTGATTTCTCCTAAAAATGAAATGTTTTTTAAAATAAATGTTCATAGAAAACATAGTTAAACGTTTATCACTTACAAATGTTAATACTAAAGACGGAATAACTTCCTTGATGAAAAGTTCAGCACTATCTCTTTTCAAACTAGTAACTGGAGAGTCTTTTTGTTCGTAGAGACCTCTCCCTTCTGGGCTGGAATCTGATAATCGGTAAAATAAAAGATAGCTATCCGAGGTCTGAAAGAAAAGAATGAAAATTATAATCATTGAATCTCTAAACCCTTACTTTAACATTTTCATTCTCTATTATATAACTTTTCATACCGCTATAACCAGCATACTGGAGTCTGGTCTCCATTGTACCAAAATGTTGTCACCGTGTTTCCTTAAAGAATCTGTGGTTCTTCTGACAAATAGAATGGGTACACATGGCTGCAATTAAATGTGTTTTCTTGTTGTAAATCGTATCGAACATAGACAGAACAATAGTTTATACATAGCTTCGTTTGAAAGGAAAATATCAATGGATGGAATGTAAAACTTATACAATTAGCTTATACGATTGAACTACAAGTTTCATTCCTTGCGACTAAGATTTATAATAACATTGCTTCTGCGACTAAGGATCACATGGAAAAGTATCTCGTGTCGCAAGGTATTAATTATCGAATAATAATTGAGTATTTGAGAGACATGCCTTGCAATACCAAATGGTGAGAGAATCTGCGGTCAAAACAGAGAAAAGTATCTTGTCCCTGTTGCACACGATCGCATTAATCTTCTCCGGGTCTGTCGTGTTCAGGACCCGAGGCCACCCGATGGGGAAAAACATGATTTCTATTTAGAATAGTCCACTTCTCATGTTCACATCCCCGTTTCCCTTAAATCACTCTCGCGTTTTATCCCTTGCACCGAGGAGTCTGACAAGTAAACACATCCTAACCTCACCATCTTGCGCTGATCATAAATGTTAGGTTACTGTGGGTTACTGGCAAGATACGGAGTTGTCTCTCGAAGTCCACGTAGCACAATACATACATGGGAATAACTCATTACATTTGTACTACTTATTCAATTCACAATCATTCGCACTGTCGTGTGAAACCATAAATATCATCGAATCGGTTTATACAATGTACACGAGAGTCGTGTTCGCATGTGCACAGAATTGACACGAATATGTAAAGATTAAAAAATACATAAAGCAATGTGCAATTGTGTACGTAAGTACACACACACGCGCGAACGCTATGTAGCTAAAAAGTGTCGTAACTTTCTGTGATATTCCCACGCTAAAATTTTAAATGCTTCATATTCTTACGAAGGATTATCCAACAATCATTTTCAGTTAAATAGTTTTAGATATTTGTTTGGATTCTTAATGTTTTAATTGAATACCGAACTAGCCGAATCTGTTCGAACGTTCGAATAGTTCATGAAATAATTAAAAAATTGAATGTATTCGAATATTAGGAACATATTTCAAGTATATCTAGCTTGCTATAAATTAAAATTAGATATAGATTCAATTAAAAAATTTAATTTCTACTTCTCTTTGTAGGAGGTACTTAAAAATACCAGTTTCATAAAAATGCTGCTACGAGTCGGACACGCCTATATTTTTCTTTCCAGTTTAATCCAATTTGTATAATTTAATTGAAAGTATCGCTATATGTATTTCAATAAAAAACATGACTGAGGATGGAAATGGAAATCAAATTACAACGAAAACGTACCAATATATTTCTTTACAATGTTCCGTAGTTATTGCTATGTAGTAACTAGTGGTAAAGCGTCGCAAATAGCTTGCGAACCAAGTCTGTTCAATGTATGTATATTCTACTTAAGATTCCGAAGTCCGTACATTACTGATCAATATCACAGAATCTCGTAATCAAAGAGTTCTCGTATAATACTATTCATTCAAGTAAATATATAAACGGAGAATCATATGCGTAGCTTCTATAATTCTCAACAAAACCTTATTAAATACACATTTATTTACATCTTACATAAAAAAAATCTCTTACCGCTAGACGTACCATAAAGAAGACATAAATAATACACTGTCGATCTAAAAATATACAGCCCTAGAGCTGGAAGAGAAATTCGGAATCAAAATAGCAACGTGAAATCGCGAAAAAGTTTTTAATACAAACGATCATTTCTGTAAAAAATCCTCGTTTAGACCCTAGTTGCTCTTTTGAGCAATGATTACGTACAAAACTGATCAGTTTGGGTAAACATCGTCTTGCAAGTTCCAAGCTTAGGCGATGGAAGAAACGAATACCATTCAGCAGATGCGTTCCATGGCATGGCTCATGTTTCATACTAAAGTTTGGGCAAACTTCATGTTGCAAGTTTCAAACTTAGGCGATGGAAGAAAAGAATACCATTCAGCAGATAGGTTC
>CM052190.1:9199083-9214330 GCA_028455805.1 Lasioglossum figueresi | reverse complement strand
AATTGAATGTATTCAAATATTAGAAATATTTTTCAAGTATCTAACTTGCCACAAATTAAAATTAGATATTGTTCACCTTGTATCCAATGCCATATCAGCGACAATTAATCTCATGCCATAAAGTCAGGCCGAAACAATTCGGATTCGTAATACGTAAAGATAAACGAAACGAGAAAATGAACTAGATTCACCAAGTATTAAATAACTTTCAACAATAGAGGGGGGCAAATCAATATTGGCCACTCCGATCGCTGCCAGAGATAGATAGCCTGAGGCATTCGTCAAACGTTCCATCGCCCGGAGCGAATATTGGTAATAAACGGATATATGAATAGCGACGCTCACGCCTTGCTTTTCTATATATTGTTGAACGATCTAACTTGTAAGCGTGGCTAACATCTCTTTGGCTTTCAACTCGGGCCCTGGGTTCGCTCCTCTATTATCAACTCAGCATCCTGTCTGTGGATCAATGAAAAATAACTATTCCTTCCATTTTCATCGATCAGCTGCGAAAAAGTAGTTTCGAAAAAATGCACAGTTTTCGGCAGGTATATGGTTTGCATAATGCGCTACTGTTTCATCAGTGGACTGCAGATCTTTATGCAAAATACAAAATGTCGATTGCAAGACACAGAAGCCAAATAAAAATTGTAATCTTCTTTCAATTATCCTATTGAGCTGAAACTGATACCTTGATGTCCTTAAATATTTTTAACATGTCCACTGCTTTGAATTGTACGTGCCCGTTTTTGTCAAAAATGCATCAAATCCGCAGTCTATACATCAGCTGTGTCTACGTACCTACTCTGGATTTTGTGCTTTAATAGAATTGATCTATAATACCTATGTAACGATGATAATAAAAAATAGCCAAGTGATTAAATTCTGTGGCAAGGAACGTTTTTAATCGAGGATTTCCGAAGACCTCCGGGAAAGAACGTTAGAAGCAATTTCTTATCTTCGTTATGGACGTCCTTGTTGATCTCGGCGCGCTTAAATAACAAACGAACGAGCACGATTCTCACCGGCGCGGCGCGGCGGTTCTTAATTTGAATTCTCGAAGGAAACTCGCCGGTCACGCGACCTCGCTCTTCACCGTCATGTGTCGTTCACTGTCCGACCTTTATCGATATTTATTGATGTCGACACGTAATCGAAACACGGTAGCGTTCTTGGAATCCGCGAGCACCGGGTCATTTCAGCCGGTAATCGAGTTTAGCGTTTAGCTGGTCGATGAACAGTAGTCCGATTGTTCGTAATTGAAACGATGAGGATTCCGGGCTGTATGTGTGTGTGTGTATGAGAAAGAGAGAGAGAGACGAATGGGAGACTGTTAGGGTGCCCGATAGTCATCCGATGATCGCGAGGGCGAATCGGTGATTCCCCGAGGCGATTCTCAATGCTCCGAGCGGCGGCATCGTCTTGTTCTGCTCGCTGGAGACAGGAGCAGAACTCGAACTGGGTCAGGGCAGCGCGCCAAATGGTTGGATCAATTTTATTTTAAATTTATCAAGTCCGCTTTGGCTCCATGGACACGCGTGATCAGTTCAGATTTCCAGCGGCACGCTGCTCAAAGAGCTGCCTCGCGTCTTGTGTGTTTGTAACACGGAAACCGGACGACCGCCGGGTATATTTCATTCACTTTCGCTTTTTATTTTGCAGAATCCCTGCCCGACGACGGTCTGTGGGAAACTTTTCTAGTCCCTGTCGATCATGAAAGCTGTCATTGAGATCTCTTCGGGACAATTTACAGCCCAAGGATGAGGAACAGAGGTCTAATATAATCTCCAATTAATCATAGAATAACTGACATTTTGTGATTTTTATTATTTTTTGTTCCAAGAAAACAGTGGATTAATTCGGACCTTCATCTTATACGTTTTTGTATAAATAAGACATTTTTTTTGGAAAGTAGAAAAAGTTCTCTGGAATTATTCTGTTCCGAAAAAGTTAATCTTGTGACAAGCAGGTTTTCTAGAAATGTTATATATAGGGTAGATAGATCTGGAGTTGAAGCCTAAATGAGATTATATAAAAATTATGATGTGCTTTCTCTTCTATATTTATCCTGCTTTCGACTCTTTAAATGATGTTTTCTTTTTAATTTTTGTAAAGAAAAAATTTAAGTAACACGATGCAAGCATAATAAAAACATACACGATGCGTTACGCACAGATTAATTAATTCTTCATCGTATCATAATTAATTCGATGTCTTCGATTGAAAAGCGCGCGAATGAATGGTTTAAAAAGAATCAAATTGAAATTGAATTGCGAGTTTATTGTCGAAATAATTGAGGTGCTCCGTAAATCGGAAGAATCGTTGTATTCCGATTTTTCTTCTCGGCGACGAAAATGGGGTAAACTAACTACATTTAATCGCGCATTGTCGACCGCAATTACACTTCTTTAATGAACCTCGAATCCAAGGAAGTGCATCGTTTTAATTTTCTTCTGTTGTGCTTGTAATGGACGGCCTTCCGCTGTCCTTCCTCCTTAACCGGAGAAGCATTCAGGTCTCCGGATAAATCTTCACAATCGAATCCTTTTTTTTTTCTCTTCCCGCATTGTTCAGTCTATTATAATTACTCGCAAGCGATGGATCGTGGTATTAAGGTCGTGCATCTTTTACTGCGATCACCTGTTTGATATAGTAAAATATAATAGCATAAAATCTACTCAACTTTGTCTTTCGTTCGCAATCCTATAAAATCTTTAGCAACGAATCGTTATGCTCAATTCTTCAGAATTATACTATGGTCTCATTTCCATACAGTGGAATAATATGTATACATATAATTAGTAGTTAATACACGAAATATCGAGCTTTAAAAGTTCTTAGCTTGTACCGTCTCGCACAAATTACATGTTTATTGAAATTAATTTAGGTGTAATTTAAAACAGTAAATAAATTATTAGAAGAAATGTAAATATACTGTCATATTATTTTCAACCTATTAAACACATTAAGAGAACAAATAAATTTCTATGTCACTCCAGGTTGTTGCAATTCAGGTAGAAAATTTTTATTTTGCATAAGGTTCCGCTGTCTATTAAGCACTTGTTGACTTTTGTTAATTGCAAATTTGAAATAATTATGCAAATCCTGCCGTTTAAATAACGTAATATTATGTATCCGATTGCGTATCGAGATACTCGTGTGTACGCGTGCTTTCAGGAAACTATTATGTCTTGTTACCGACCATACATATTAAATAGAGGAAACGTTGTCACACGTGGAATAACTAACAGTGGAGAACCACTGCATATGTGTGAGTCAGTCAAAGTAAGGTCCAGTATAAGGCCCTGGGGTGATTCGCCTAGACGGCCATGACCATATTACAGGCCAGAGGCCTCCAATACCATCCAGTAAGTTCGCTTCCAGTAACAATTGGCGAAATCATTGCTGGCAAGTTAACACGCGTGTTTACAACGCTATTTTCTTATAATTTTCGATTCTTTTATCAAGAAAAACACATGTCTAACGTTAGTGTCAGCTTATTTTCTAGGTAGAATTATACATAGCATAACAAAAAAGTTTGTTTCTACTTTTACAAAAAAGATACTGCAAAAAAACAATCTCGCAAAATAAAATATAAAAAGATTCAACTCGATCTAACAAATACTCGAGCTAAAAATTCAGAGCTATAACGTGTTTTAATGGCCACAGATAAAAACTGCAAAATTCATGTGTTTGTATTTTATGAGCAAATTCGAAACCAATGAAATGATAACTTCATCGCCCCTCCCATCCACCCATTTCAATTTTAGAGGCACTATATCACATTTTGAACAAAATCCTGCAAAATCACATTCATTCGAAATCAATTAATTCATTCATCTAAATGAATGTAACGTCATTTAGAGCGAGAGGATGCTACTGAAAGTATAATTTTAAAATGCACATGGTTCCAGAAATATAAGGATTATATTTACAAAATTTTACAAAATATAGAAAAGTTATAGCATTTATCAGCTAATTCAATCGATATTTCTGTGGAGTCTTAAGTTTTTATGTAATACGTATATAGTCGAATACGCAGGTGCGACAATTGATTTACATTTATGAGAACAAAATTTACAAAAGAAATTTACCGTCAACGGTATTGTGGACAATGTTGTTTTATTATTGATCTTGAAATATCCGCGTGACCTGTAACACAACAGAAAAGTGATTGTATTTTCCTTTAATGTTATTTTCAATGTGAGGTATATTAGTAATATTACCTAATTGTAATTCTATATATAAAGCTAACATTATAACATGTATAGGAACATCGCAGTCTGGACCTTTGGACATCCACACCTGAAAAGAATTACACAATGTTTAATAAGAACGATAGCCGTAATAATGAAACAAGCTTGGGCAGATTTGATTAAATTATCAATCATTTCAACGAATAATACTCAAGCCTGTGAGAAAGTAAAACGAAGCTCTTCAATGTTAATAATTACTTGTTTTAAGGTTTCTCCAGATTTATCGAGTTCACCGCGAATCGCATAAGCTACAGCTAAATTGTATCTAAGTACAGCGATACCGGTAGGAACAGTTGTCGGGTACCACACTGTAAAGTATAATTAACCATCATCCTACATATAAATAGCGATAATTAAATTCGTAAAAAGAATAAAGAAAATGAAAGTTTGTTCTTACTCTTTAAAGGTTTTGTGACAACCTCGTCGCCTTTATCTTTATCTTGTGTGTCAGGTATAGGTACAAAAGTATTTAAATCTTGAATATTCTCTGGTTTAAGATATTCGATTGCTTCGCTGATTTTGTCCATAAATATCAAACTTTCCGCGGCATACAGATTTCCTAGCATTTTGTATGCCCCCGGCAGTTTATTGATACTTAGTAGCGACTTCGCATGTTCAAGAGCGACTACATAATCGCCCAAACATAAGCACACGTAAGCACTTGCTGCTAGAACATTAATCTTTAAATTTAACGCTTCGGCAGTCGACACTTGCGACATCGGAGCTGAATGTGGAGCACCTGAACATTTTTTTATTATTCATTAACATAATCGTTAACTTAATCTTCGTCTTTGTATATATATAAAATGTTTTAATACCCAAATTAGTACCCGCTGTTAACGATAGTGGTACTGACTGTGAATCGGTGCTTGTTGTAATTGGGGCATTGAGTTCATTGAGCTCACTGATATTCGGTAACAAAAACAATGCGTTCTTTAAACAAAGAGATGCGAATTCTAACGTTAATTGTGGCATTGCCGAATGGAAACTTTCAGAGTGATATTTCGTATCTTTAGAGAGAGATGATGCTAAAATAATTTTCCGATGAATTCCAGAACCCAGAACTTTCTGCACTAAATCTTTCCTCCGTTTTGGTATATTAAAATCAACTTCGTTCGTCTGAAAATAGAATGGAAGTTATATTTTATATGGAAAAATATTCTGATATGATGTCATGTCCTTACCGGTTTGTGAGAAAAAATACAACACTCTGCAACTCTTAACCATAGTTTAGGGTTATTATGGAGCTTCTGGGCAGCTTCCATAAAACAATCAAAAGCAGCCAACGCTTGATTCGCGTGTAACAACGATACACCTAAACTGTACATCAATTGATAGTGTTTATTTCCACCAAGCGTATACAGGGGTTGAGAAGATAAGGGATCTAAATACAAATATTTTTGTTGTATAAATTATTTCCAATATCTGAACTCGTAAGCGAAACTCACAAAAGATGGAAATCATAATTACCGCTGTCCTTTGATTGTACGCTTTCTACTGCAGATTTGTTTTCACGCAGTGCTTTCCTTAAATAGAAACAAGCTAAATTTGGTTTACCCATTGCAAAATGTATACAGGCCATATTGTTGTAATATAGAACAGCTGAAGACTCTCCAGTAGTTCTGAAAACAATAATATTTATTGATATGCGCTGTTGTTAATATTACTACAAGATATACACAGGGTGCGATCACATAAATTCGACATACTTGAAATCCATATTTTCGGATGTTACAGAGTTCAGTAATTTGATAGCTTTTTTATAATTTCCCCTTAAATATTCAAGATTTGCTTTCAAGAATACCGTTGATATATTCTAAAAATGAAATAGATGTTTTAGAAGTCTAGAAAAATGTAGATATAATAGATTAAGAAAACAAAAAATAATTCAGAAGTAGTAGTCTATTATCTTACTACAGGTGTACCCAAGGAAACTATAGTCTTCCATTCTCTTTTACACAATTTCAGCTGATGCATCAGAAGATATATTCTAGCTTTACATTTTAATAACTTTATCTTGAATGCGTTGGTGGCTGTATCGGTTTCTTTTTTCTGTTCCTTCTGTTCCGTCACAGATTTCATGATACCTTCCTTGTCCACAGACGCGAGTTTAGAATTGTCTGTGGATATCAATTGACTTTCTATGTAAGTTATCAAAGATAGTGCAGCATCAAGCTGATCAGTTACAATATGTAATTCTATTAATAGCAGACAAACTTTATGAGCCAGCGATTCTTCTAAAAGAAAAATGTAATGCATGTATATATTAAATTCAATGCGATGATCTTCTCAAAAGAGAATAATTCTACTTAATTCTAAACAGAATTATTTCATACGTACCCATGGGTTCTATAAAAGTAAATAATCTATTCACAATTTGCAGCGCTGCACTGTATTGCTTTGTATGATATAGCAAAACAGCTTGGTTGTATCTCATAACACACTTTTGAATATCGTCTATGGTAGTTTCAGTCGAATCGGTCATTGATATTTGGCCACATATCGCATTCAAACTTTTCCTTAACAACTCTGTCTTCTTCAAGTCACTCTTATAATATTCTACCACAACTTTGTTGTGCATAACTTTTAAATCTTTAGGTTTCAGTGTTTCTAATTTATTTAAGTATGACAAACAACTGCTGTACGCGCCTTTCTGAAACTCGGTGAGCGCATTCTGTGCTAACTCGAAATTTTGCGCTAGCTCCGTTGGGCTACCCGGAAAGTTATCCTTATTTTGCGTTTCGTTCGTGTCACTCATTTTCGTTGATTAGAAAATAATGTTTATCATAATAATTCTCCTAAAATCTTACAAATTCTTCACAACGTTTGCTAGAATATTTTCATTAACTTGTGCAATTGACATTTGTCTAGGTTATAACTTGCAACGATTTGTTGTACAATTAAAATCGTCTAAAGCCAAATACATAGCATTGTACAGATAGTTTCATTTAAAATAGTTTAATATGCATCTCAAATAAATCAAGCAATTTGACAAAGATTTGATGAAATTCTTAAATTTTTCTGACTCTTTCGTAGTAGCAGACAGTGATAGTATAATCAGTCCCAACCCCAACCTGACTTATGTACTACCTTCGCTCGTTGCACCAGTGAGACAGTAAATTAAAATTCTCGATAAAATGGGGTACCTTGAACACCTCGTAAGATATCGGTACGTTCCCGCCAATATACACTACCGCTCAAAAGTATCATTAATTTCCTCTCTGTCCGGACCCTTACGAAATGTGTAATAACAACACATAAAATAGTGACTAAAATCGATCTTTATTACTTTCTTATGGAATATCTAACGTTTTAAGTTAAAAACTGTTCTGTTTTTTATTACTTTTCTTTTTTATCGAGATACGAGGGTCATCTTCAGTTTTTTCAATAGAATGTCTACTATTCTTTCTGAAATTCGGATAAATTATGAAATTCTGCGTAACAAAGTACTTACATATTATACAAAGTGGAAGCTAAAATGAATTTTAAAAATTTTTGGATACCCGACCACCTCTAATGTTTATCCTCTTCTCTCTGTGTACTGCTACTCATATTTTCAAATTTACATTTTTTCAAATTTTACAGTATCATCGAGGTACCCTATTTTATCCAGAATTATACTTCACTGATGCTGAAATCGCAGCGCATGCGCGAGAAAACGGCCAATATCTCCTCACTGTCTGTGCCAATGCATATGGCGCGCGCATTTGAACGGTGGAAATACTACTTATGATGAATGTATTATAAAACTACGAAATGTAGCAAAATTAATTTTAGTTCATTACTCGTGTCATTAAAAAAGATATATTGCAATAGTTTTATATACTTTAAACCAATGCTCTGTGCACAATATTAGTTCTGGCACAGACGAGATATAAGTCTGTGGTTCCACGAACGTGCAACAGAAAAATACATTGAGTGATAGGTCTATGAACATGCTTTGTCTGTGGGCGTACCACGTGGTTTAAATTTTGAACGTCTGCAGGGATCTGCAGTTTCTCTCGGCAGGTGCCGCCACCTAAAGGTGTACGCATTTTTAATGCATTCAGAAAATTCCGCCGCTCTGCCGGCAATCTATAAGGTCGCGTTTAGTGTTCGCTGTTCGCGTGGTGCATGCGCGTGTTCGAAACTCTGAGTTTCCCGGGACAATCTTCTTTTTTGTTCGGTTAACTCGGTTGTCAGTATCGTTTCTAAAGTTAATATTATACTTAAACAGTTTGCCTGTACGTTCGAGGTGAGTGTTCCCGGCGTAAGTGTGCTTTTCGCCAGCGATTTTGTTAAATGTGCAATGCCACGGCGGTAACACTTTTGTACGTCTGGTAAGTCAGTCATTCCAATATACGATAACTCAATCAGCAGAATTATCATTATTTTGGCGCGAAATTGGAAAACAACCATACCATCAAACAACATAACAATAATGCTGAAAGAATTCGAAAAATAGTTAAGTAAAAACCAAGCGATTGAATTTCGTGTAAGATACGTATATTTAAAAAAAATGTAATATGTATTAACACCAGCTGTAATAATAGGCTTTTTAAAATTAGCATGAACAGTATTGGCTATCTCGGGATATGGAAAATCCTTGGAATGCACGTTTGTGTGAGGATCAGCGTGGACTCAACACTGGGAGTGTATAAGTATTTTTGCGATTGTTACACATATCGTTAATATTAGTATGACACATATTGTTCTATTGTGTTCAGTATTGTCACGCCTCTTATTGTATCATTGAGGCTCGACACAAATTTCGAATACTGTTTCGAACGACTTCGATAAATGAATTTTATTTAACGAAATCGGCTCGTGCTGACTAACAGTTGAATAACGAATGTGGACGTGTGATAGATACCAACGACCATAAAACGCGCGAGAAAAACGAGACATAAATTAGTAAATAAACGAGGTGGAATCGAAAGAATGGACAATAATTTAGTTGTGGGATAATGCGAATATTAGTCGCATGTGCAATTTGCCCACGGACTTGCGGTGTACGATAAATCTGTAAGTGGGACATGCGAATGCATCGATTGGCATAGTATCGGGAGCGAGATAATGCGATTGTCGAAACACGAGAGGCCATCGATGGTTTTCTTGCGCGAGCCGTTACCCGCTCAAGCCTGATCCATCTTGCGGCGAACGAAACTGCATCGAGGCGCGAGATGAACTATTTAACCTCACGTAATTTATTGATACACACGGTGTACTAGTCACAACGAAAGCTTACACTATAAAAATAGCGACATGAATGGACACTGGTAATACACGGGGCTACTATCTCCACTCGCTCGTTTTCTCGCGGATAGAAAGTGGCCAATTAATATTCCTTGTCTATTAATTAACACTCGAACAAATCGTCAGACGATGGCTACGAGATTTTCAAATTTACGATCGTTGAGATCGTAGAGCTATCGTTATAGGAATCTATTTTTTCAAATTTGTTTCTTCGGACATATATTATATATTAGGTTCTTGCATATGAAATGTCCGATTTTTTTTAGCAGTGACATTAATCCCATGTCTTACGATTTAAATTCCGTGACCGCGTGCCGTAAACAACAAGGTCGTTCACACGTCGAGAGCCTTTTTCAGTTTTTGTCTTTTGATATGTAAATACATATTCAAGGTATAACTAATTTTATTTTGCAAGATGTTTTCTGTTTATTTTGTGTTTCCGGTCATTTTGATTAGTTCGGTAGTTCTAGTTTGTCGCGTGTAGCCCAAAACGACGTACCACGTCTCTCACACGATATTGTAAGCGAAGGGGTTAAACAAAAGCAATTTTCTATACTCAATGTATTCTATGTACAAATTTCAAATTTCCTAATCGTATTGCGGTAGAAATAAGATATTATGGTCAGTCACGTTTTTCATTTACAAGATTGTTATCTTGATTTTGTAGTTCTTTTTACCATCAACGACTAGTACGTTAATTAATCACCACATTTTGACCAAAAATCACATAATGCTATGGTCAATAAGTTATTTTTCCAGATACATATATAAAAACAATACACGACAGTCGCGTTGATTGACGTTGAAATAAACTTCATTTAAAAGTAAAATTATACAATAAATATAAAACTATAAAAGAGTAACAGAGGCACGTGGTTGCCTTATAGAAATGACAAGAATTAATTTATTTAGACTTTGCACGCGGTTCTTATTATTATATGTGCTCTAACAAAGATATTTATTCAATCATTTCTTATGAAGGCATCTTCGTAATTTCATTAATTCTGAAATAAAAAATTCTAGAATCGGTCATTTGACTGGTCGTGGTACGTTTAGTGTACGATTAGCTTTGTACACCTCAAAGTTTTATACATATAATAAACTTATAGACTGTAATAGCATTTCTTGATCGAAACAACCTTTCATGTGCAACAACCTACTACATACACGGTGAATCACGAATCGTGATCAGTAGAGATTACTCTGTTATTAGCAGTCCGATAGAAAATGTTTTTTAGGTACAGCATTTTTCAGAAATTTTTCGTTAACTCTCTTTTTTACGATTTTTGAAGGTCACCTTCAATTTTTGGAAAATACACCTATAATTTTTTACGCCTATTTGTTAGAGGATTTCAAGGCGAATTCGGAAACGTATACATAACATTTAAAAAATTACAAGAAAGTTTGTAAAAAATTGCTTTTCAAATTTTTTTTTACAAAAAATTTGCTACAGTCACGTGAAAGTTCTTCTGAAACCATGTACAGTAGCGGACATAAGTTTAAGACGCTCTAAAAAAGACGATAACTTTTTTTGGGAAGCTAGAGCAATTAGTTTACTGCAGGATGTGAAAAGAAATTTTTTCAAAAATTGCAATTGATCGGAATTGTAGAAAAAATACTAGAAGTTGCATTTCCAACATTTTTATTAGGGTCTATATTGGAAATTTAAAAAATACGTTTTGTCGATCTGTGTCAATTATATGCACTGTGAAAGTTTCATCGAAATCGGTTGCTGCGGGAAAAAACGACTGGCATCGAAAAATGTAAGAATTCTTAGATTTATTGCAGTTAGAGGTCGAAAATCGTGAAAATCTGCAATTTTTACCGTCTTTAAACGTTTGTAGCACAATGCAACGTCGACGGATTTTGACGAAATTTTCAGAATCTGTTTAATCGACACGGATTGATAAAACGTATTTTTTAAATTTTCAATATAGGCCCACATAAAAAGTTGAAAATGCGATTATTAGTATTTTTTCAACAATTTCGATCAATTGCAATTTTTGAAACAATTTATTTTCACATCCTGTAGTAAACTAATTGCTCTGATCACGATCCGTGATTTATCCTGTATCCTTTTGATGACTCGGGGCCGGGTCGGGTCTCGAAAATTTCGGTTATCCCGGTTCCCGCGTTGAAAAGCGATTTACTGCGTGACGGAATACAAGCGACAAGCAGAATTAGCTTGTCGGTTAACATGTTTATGCATACATTCTCAAGTGTTAAGATCGCCATTCGTGCTTCTCGACGTATTCGCGCGTGCGACTCGACGCGTCCCCCACCCCCGCGCACCGTAACGTCTCATTTTTCACGAGTTTGCGTTTCCCGCGCTTAGACGTCTACTATTATCACGCCACAAGTATGTATTCGGAACTCGGGACAATTTATTCGCGAAACAACGCCTGCCTGTATCGAATAAACATGACCCCAATATATTTTGAATACTTAGAATATTTTTCAAATTTTCAATATATTTGCCCCCACCCACGTAAAAATAATAAAGTAATTGTTCTAAAAAAAAATCCAAGTCGTATGGTACAATATTAAAAATAACCATCGTCCTTTTCAGTGCGTCCGAATATTATTGCTAGTGACTGTATGTAATTTATGTGGTCGTAGATATTTGTTTAAACACTTTCGGCCACAGAAAATACATATGTATAGTCGTTTTACACAATCTTTTTTGTTCGCATTATACTGGAGTTTGCTGTATTATTTATTTATATTAAAAATAACCATCGTCCTTTTCAGAGCGTCCAGATATTATTGCTAGTGACTGTATGTAATTTATGTGGTCGTAGATATTTGTTTAAACACTTTCGGCCACAGAAGATACATATGTATAGTCGTTTTAAACCATTTATTTTGTTCGTATTATACTGAAGTTTGCTGTATTATTTATTTATATTAGGCTCTCACACTGTTCGCGTATACATGTATGTTATTGAACTGCTTATCTAAAGACCATTGACGATTGCGACGTGTTTCATTTTCTTTTTGAACGTCTGCGCTAGGATTAAGTTCTATCTACATACAGCAATTTATTTTTACCATAATTAAACTGCGGAAGTTAATTGTGTAAACTCGTTATATAAGAAATATATTCGTAGTAGGCAGATTGAAAATCAAATTTAAAATGCATCGGGTGTGTGAACCTCGATATTATGTTTACAGGAAGTAGAAACGGTAAGCCACGGACGGACACGCCAACCGATTCGTGTTCTCAGTTAGTGTTCTATAACACGCGAACGCAACAGATTCGCGAGCCAAATTATTGGAAAGCGGATTTTATGCGTTTATGACAAAAATTGATAGGTGTAATTTGAAACAGTGAAGTGAGATCATAAAATCCAAGGATATCGGTATGTTATCTTCAACTCCAGAAAATATTTAACGGGAGCAAGATAGTTTTATTTATCTCGTGCGATCAATGCAGACAATCTTTATTTTACACGAAGATCCGCAGTCTAACGTATACGCATTTATCATTAAATGCATGAAATCTCAAAAAACTTGTAAAAATGCTAAAGTTTAATTTATTCGGATAATGCTGGGCGTTCATCGTAAAGCTTGAATAAACAAATTTTAATTGAACAACTATAAAATAAAGTACAGCAGGACCTCGATTAACCGGTTTGATCGGGAGACAAACAGCCCGGATAAATTAAGGCTCGATGGATAAATAATCGAGACTCGAGAGACATAATTAAAATGCACATTACATTCCTAAATAAAAATGTTTCATTTTTGAAAAATTTTTTGTTTCGTATTTAAACGTATATTTGTTTATAATTGCCATCCTGTTGATCGCGGTCCTGCTGTATACAGGATAAATCACGAATTGCGATCAGTAGAGATTACTCTGTTATTAGCAGTCCGATCGAAAATGTTTTTATCAGGTACAGCATGGTTTCAAGAGAACTTTCACGTGATTATAGCAAATTTTTCGTCAACTCTTGTTTCTATGAATTTTCAAGGTCTCCTCCAATTTTTTGCAAATACACCTATAATTTTTTACGCCTATTTGTTAGAGGATTTCAAGGCGAATTCGGAAACGTATCATGACAATACAAAAATTGTAACAAAAATTGCTTTTTTAATATTTTTTACAAAAAATTTGCTACAATCACGTGAAAGTCTTTTTGATACCATGTACATGTGATATAAACATTTTCGATCGGACAGGTAATAACCGAGTAATCTCTACCGATCACGATTCGTGATTCATCCTGTATAAAACCAGTAAGACCAAGTAGTTGCAACTTCACGGGTTCGCCACACCAGTTCGACGCAGCGGATTACACAGTGTTCCGGGGTGAAATAATAATGATCGATTCGATTGCGTAAAATAGTTAAGTTGGCCAGTTTGACGAACGCGTTTGACGAACGCGTTTGACGAAGGAGAGACGTAATAATGACGTTGTAACAGTTCCGCTAAAAGTGACAGAAAAATTCCTGAATGCAACGTCAAGAGACACGTCGATATAAACACGATTTCTTTTCGACGTATTTCCACTCGTGTTTTTTTGTTGCGGCGAAACAGGTGGTTCGTTATAGGGTGATTTGCGTAATTAGTGTTACTCGGTAATTACGATTATATAATTCAAATCTGAGAAACGGATGCCGGTAGCGACTTCTCCTCCCAGTGGCGAGATCAGAATTGTAGGAAGACGATTACGCAAACCTGTATTTGAAATAGTTTTCTTGAAACGATATACCCAGAATTTTTTTGACGTCATGATTAATAGAGGATCATCCTCGCAGAGACACCTCTGCGCGAAAGATGTCATACTTGAGCCGGTGTTGTCCTCGCTTCTATTGTTTCTGTGCGCTGACTTATCAACGATTAATTGCTCAGCATTTTGTTCACCATCTTCTGTTACGTGTCGAACAATTAAGGCAGCTCGCATGGACACGAAATCGATATTATTGTTTTCCAAATGTTCGAGTGACTGTACAGTAGGCGTTCAACAATGTCACCGATAACGACGATATCCGTAAATTGCATCACGACAGTAAATGTTGCGTACGCGATCGCCGTTTCTCCGGGAGCGGTGTTGACTATTCGATGACTATTTATAGTGCAACATTGTAAATGATTCATTGTCAATGATTCATTGTAAATAAGACCGCGCACTTTGTTGCAGTAGTCGCAGAAATTAGGGAAACATTTCTTATCTTCGCGCAACACGCCGCAGGGATTATGCGATCTTGGCTCCGAGCGTTTCGATTAGGTCAACCGTGTTCACCGGCGATCGTGTCATGGAAATGAAAATATCGTCGCTACTAATAATAATCAGCATGTTCAGCGCAGAAAAACTTATCGACGTGGTGAAAATCTCTGCGATCGTAGACTGCGGATTCGTATGCGAAATGAAAATGTTCTGCATCAATCGCACGACGTGACGAGGTAACTCGTCCTTCGTTGTGCTTGTTTAAGCAAATATCAAAAATCATTTTACCATCAGCATTTAAAAATCAATTTTTGAATCTGAACAAATAATTCCTCTACCTCTAGAACGTTAACCCCTTGCTGTATTTTCACGAGTCAGACTCGTCATGAAGATTTTAACAAAGTCTAACAAATATGAATGCTATGCGTATCTTTTTAGATGAGTTCAAATTTGATTCGTTTGTAATCAATATTTAAGCATTCAAATAAATCTAGTCATACAAAAAATAGAAATTTTCTTCTCGCTTCTACGACACTTTTGGGGATAGAGACGTTTAATACTGTAATTTTTCTTTTTACACTC
>CM052190.1:9145757-9198983 GCA_028455805.1 Lasioglossum figueresi | reverse complement strand
TATATGAAGTCACAATTCTTTTCTTCAATTAGAAAAGAAAGGTGACTGTATAAATTTTCTTTTTACACACCCCTGCTCAGTACAGGTTTGCGACACGTGTGAAAATCGGGCACGAACTTACGCAATCTTCTGGTATCAACAATCATGCTACCATCAGCACTGAAAAATTAACTTCGAAATCTGAACAAATAATTCCTCTACCTCTAGAACACCTCAAGAGATAGTGACAAGTAGAGAGTGACGAGATATCTCGTCCTCGGTTATGTCTGTTTCAGCAAATATTAGATGAATGCATAAATTCGTGTACGATTTTAAAATCAAATTCAATGGCACAATTTTAATATGGGTTTATAAAACAATTATATATGTAGTCGCAATTCTTTTCTACAATTAGAAAAGAATGGTGACCGTATAAATTTTCTTTTTACACTCCTCTGTTCAGTACAGTTTTGCGCGACACGTGTGAAAATCGGGCACGAACTTACGCAATCGTCTGGTATCAACAATCATTCTACCATCAGCATTGAAAAATTAATTTCGGAATCTGAACAAATAATTCCGCTACCTCTAGAACCTCAGGAGAGAAGTAGAGAGTGACGAGATAACTCGTCGTACCTTGTTAGCGGGTTAATACCCGTTGCTCCCGAATATCGACAAATCGTTTTACGACCTGGGTTCGCGGATTAGCGGTCGAGCCGATTTCTATCGCAATTGTATCGCATGACCGAATCGAGCGGGTGAAAGAACTGCAGAAATCACTCGGTAACACGCTCTGTGGACGATGATATAACGTTGTGTCGCCGCTTATCGTAAACTCGTGCTGCAAATCGCGCGAGCGCGCCTGCACACACATCCTCGTCTCGGCTCTCGCGTGCGCACACAATTGCCATGAACTATTCGTTACGCATGCACTCCGTATCATGGTCGGCCGACCTAGCTGAACCTTCTATTAAGCTCCGTCCACACCGCCTTGTCTCTTATCGCGCTGTCTTTGTAGTAACCGCGTCAAACCTCCGACGTTGCAGCTTCTCGAACAATTCACACGACAAGGTTACGCGCGAAGAGTCTTCCTACACGCTCGCGAAAGAACAATGGTAACTGGTTGTAGGTTCATTGAATCAAATATTATTAACAAGTGGATATTTATGTTAGATAAAGTTTTTCTTTAACTATTTTAATAGATTGAATATAATATGTTGACATTGTTTGGAACCATTGCCTTACCATTGTCATCGTGGTTACAGTAATTTGAGCTACTGGAAAAGCAAGAAAAGAAAATTTATTATCAAATTAATTCGTATTACAAACTATTTACAACCAGCCTAGAGGTACTGGCAAAACAAGAAAAGAAAATTTATATTTATATGTACTTTAATGGCTCAATATATGGCTACAAAGAATGTTAGGTGTACAAATTACTTCTTAGGCGTTTAGATTCTTATGCATATATTGGTTACAAAGAATGTTAGGTGTACAAATTACTTCTTAGGCTTTTATATTCTTAGGCATATATTGGTTACAAAATATGTTAGGTGTACAAATTACTTCTTAGGCTTTTCTTCGTGGATTTATTGATTATCTACAAACAACCAAAATACATTCTACACTCCAAAATAATTTCCCCCACTTTCTAGTAATTTACTTCATTTTACAAATAATTGATATGGTCATTGGAAGATTTGAATTCAAAATTGATTAACTTTGATAGCAGCGAACTAATTTATCCATCCAACAGAATTTCGTTTAAACTGTTCATCTCGAGTCTGATTTGTTATTGTACCGCAAGAGGTTAAAGATGTTAAACTCCACCGAACCAATTTCGTCGGCAGTCTGGTTATTACACGATATTACCACTGACAGGCATATCAAGCATATAATCCGGAATAACCGTTCAGAGTGAATTTTCTCGATAAACAGATCCCAGGCTCGAACGATTTATCTTTCTCTCTCGACTTCTATCGTCTCGTGTCCGCTCAGAGAGTCCGCAGGAGAGAAAGTGGTAACTGGTAGTGTGCTCGCTACTGTTCCAGGCCTGTCTGTATTGTTACGGACATGAACTACTGACCTCCGTTCGCGAGAAATTCGCGGGCACACCCGTGCAACCGACTGCGATCATAAATACACCTTTTTACGCTTGTCGCCTCGTTTCCCCTTTGCTTTTATCCGCTGAACGGAGTTTATCTGTTCGGAGGCGTTCAGTGGAACAGTTTTGCATGTTTACTTGCTAGGATAACTATGACGGGTCCTTGGATGTTACGCGTTGGCTTTGCGAGCAGACTTTTTTGTTGTTGAAAATTGTAGAACCAACGGTTTCGCTGCGTTCGATGTAATTCATTGCGGTGGTTGACGTTTATGGCATGTTTATGAAACGATTCATGGAAACTGAAGTGAAATACGAACTTGTACAGACCGGCGACTTCGTTAAATAAAAAAGAAAGTGAAGACTGTTGCACTTCTGACGTGGATTCATAAATTTGCTCTTGTACTATTGAAATAACACAAGAAACAGAGAAACAGAGCCTACTTTTTTTTTATTCAAGGAATGAACTTTAACGAATAAGTTATTTTCCGATTTGTTCGACGATCTTTCGCCAAAAAGAATAAATAAGAAAATATTTTATCGATTAAAGTACATCGCTCGAATAAAGAAATACGGTTTTATTTCACCTTAAAATACCGAAATTAGTTTCTTGCCAACCCAATACATAATAGAAAATCCGAATGTAACGAAATCAGGGGATACAGTTTTGCGTTGCAGCTCAGAACGTATTGTTTATATAGAAAATAAAATATACCACGTGACTGTTGAAGAATCGAAAAATTTATTTCACCTAATGGAGATCCGTTCTTGCCGAACATTGTAGACGTATTCTACGAACTTGTAACGTTTATTGTTGGTTCGTAAAAGCTTCGCAATTTAGATAAAAATACATTGTTCGTAATTACATAAATCTTCAGGGTTACGTAATGCAACAATGTCATGTTATACGCGTGGCAGCTCGCACACTGCGTGTCACCATTAATCGCCGTCATTGTGTCGTCATTTTTATGTTTAAATCTCGATAATTCTTCTTTTATTTTCTATTTTAACCCCTTGCCCTACGATTTATTTTACGATTTCAGTGAGGTAGAACTGTTTTGTAGATCGTAATCTCCTAAAAAAGGAGAAAATTTATATGTATTGTATGTCTATACGTTCTCCAATAGCTGTACATTAACAGAACCAAAATAGAATTTTATTTCGGTTTAAAGGAAATTATTGACATACGTTTTTATCAGAATTTGTTCAGAATCTTCGTCACGAGTCAGAAACGATATTGTAAGGCGAGGTTTTAATCAACATTATTTATACCGGATATCGAAAATAATACGTTTGTTTTACAGTTGGTTGAATGGTCTGTGTACATCTTTTAAAACAGAAGGCTGCATGCCATAAAAATTCTCAATCTACGTATAAATAACAAATATGAACGATCAAAGAATTCAAGTTCTAGCTTTATACAAACAAGAGGAGCTTGTAATTCATTCACAGAATATATGATCTCTTCTTATCGATCGTGAAATGTTTGAATAAACTTAGAATAATTTTATCGGCGCCACGGTTCGATCAAATTCTACACAATATAGCTATTTTGTAACACTCAAACGTTTCGATTCGGATTTGAATCTGGTACGTCATAAGACCACGTTTGCTATAGAATTGTTTTTCTATTTGAGGAAAAGAAAGGCTAGGTTTCGTCCTAGATTCACAGAATATGTTGGTTGCAATCATAGGTGGGCAAAACTTTTATTGAAATAAAAATTTCGAATAAAGTGGGTATTTTTCAAGTGGGTTTTAAACCCACTTTATTCGAAATTTTTAGTTACATAAAATTTCGAATAAAGTGGGTATTTTTCAAGTGGGTTTTAAACCCACTTTATTCGAAATTTTTAGTTACATAAAATTTCACATAAAGTGGGTATTTTTCAAGTGGGGTTTAAACCCACCTTATTCAAAATTTTTAGTTACATAAAATTTTTGCCCAACTCTGGTTACAATGGTGGTTAGTTTATCGAATACGATTTATTTAGACAAAAGTTAGACATGTCATATGCAACAATGTAAAAGCTGTTTGGTGCATTCTGGAAAGTTGATCTTACAATTAGCGGGTGTACAGAGGCTTCGCTGTAAAGCTTGCGATATCGTTGTTTGAGTACAGCGATAACGCATTCCGCAGCGAAAGGGTGAAGCGGAACTGTACCGTATCTCCAGGAAAGAAACAAGTTCACGCATATTTCGAGCGACGGTGGGAAAATGACCGCACCGCGCTCGAGAATTGCTTCGATATGAGGTAATACGCGGCGCGGAACACGCAAGACACGTTACGTAATCCTCCTCGAGTGTGTACGAACGTGTCGGCCAACCTGTACACGGCCATATATTTATTAACCGGCGATTGTAGTCGCGGTTTCCTCTCGAAGGAAATGGTCGCTCGTGACTAGCTGCACGGTCGCGGAAATTTTGCGAAACGCCTTACGTCAGAAATCCAGAAAAAACCAACGAGATTCGATCGAATCCTATCCGCGAGGAGGATGCTTCAATCCGGCCGATTATTTAGCGAGCTTTTGCCTCGGAATCGTTCGAAGGCGTTATCTATGCAACGCTTTTTTGAAAACATTGAAATTCGATTTATCCTCCGCCGGCGTTACGGGTCGTTCAGGGAGAGTCGAAAATTCTGCTCACCGTAAAATTGATTATACATTTCGTTCAACTAACGCCTACACATCGAATTAGAGACTTTAATAAGTACCTCAGAATTCTTTCAGATTTTTTTGAAACCCGAAATAATACTCATACGTCAGTAAAAAACGGTGAATGGTTAATTATGTTCCTATAGAATTTTTACCAACGTATATTTGTGATATTTTTCTGATTCGAATGGGTTCTATTGGAAATGGGTGGTTAAAATAAACCGATACTCTTTATATAACTGATAACTCTAGTTTATTTCGTAGAGCTCGGAAGGACGTCGTTCAGCGTCGAAGGCTAATTCAGAAGTGAATAGAAAAGTCAAAAAGGGCAACGTGGATAAGTCCGTTGTCCTCTTAAGATAAAGGACCAGGTCTGCGTTCTGTCTTCTATCCGGGCATTTAGGTATACGAAACCCTCACAGACCCATGGGTCCGCAGACATCTGGTTTATTGTTTTAAGATAGAGAAGCCAGTGATTCTCACAGACAACCCAATTCATTTTTGCCTTTTGGCTGACGTAATGTTACAAAATCCAACAGGTTCAAACACGATACTTTTCCGGTCAATTTTTTGTTGCTTTGAACGACGATTCGGTAGAACCACTATTATCCGAACTGATGATTCTCCATTCAATGTAAAGAAGTGTATATACAACACAATTTATGGACCAACTAAAGATTTAACCCAACAAACTTATTTTAAACAATTTTGTTTACCAATTATATTGAATGTAGCTCTCAAACTTTGTCGTAATTTAAACTTGTGGAACTTATATTTGTTTCTAACTAAAAAATATAAATAAAGGAAGAACGAAATACATATAAGAACCTGTTTCATTTACATTTTTCTTTCTCTGATGTCGAGTCAAACTCGACGAAGGAGTGCAAAGGGTTAATACGATACTACAGTCAGGTAACTTATTCTATTATCCGAACGCTCGTGTTCGACTGAGTAGTACGAATAATCGAGGTTCCATCGTATCGTGCACCTTCGCTTTCTAAGAAAATGTTTCTACGCTCGTGACCACAAGTCGCGGAAGTGATCGGCACAGATTTGGATTCGTTTGTATTTTTTTTACGTAACATTGCATCGACTGAACATAAATCGATGGTGAGGATACAGGGGGAGGAGGGCAGAAAAGTGAATCATCGATTTACACTTGCTAGGCTGCCACATGGCCGATGGCTTCCTCGTTAAACCTTGAATCGGTAATCTGCTCCTGCGGCGACGCGATGCTCCGAAAATCGGTGAAGTCGATCCTTTTATCGGACCCATTGCTCATTGTTTCGAAAAGCCATTTTGAACCCACGTTTAAGTGATAATGGCCTTTTGAATCATCACACGTTCTCGACGCCAATAGATGTACTCCCTTTTAGAATGTTTTACTAGAGAATCGAAGAAAATAGATTGACATTTGCATACGCAATAATTTTATTATTACCAGACTCCGGATTTTATGAATTTATAACAAAAATGAGCAAGTGGAATTTCAGACAGTGAACATATTAAAATTTTTCATCATATTAAAATTATTAATGAAGAATATCAATTTATATTTAGCTCCTGCATCTTGCAATTGATGCACAAACTTTTTATTTTGCATAAACATTCGGAGTCTAATTATTACTAATATGTTAACTCCTTGCCGTACTTTGACGAGCCAGACTCGTGAGATGAAGGTTCGTAACAAATATGAATGTTACGCGTTTCATTTTAGGCGAAATCAAATTTGATTCGTTCGTAATCAATGGACAGCGGATTTGATGAATTTATGACAAAAATGGGTAGACGTAATTTCAAACAGTAAAAACATTAGAAGAATATAAAACTACTGTTACATTATCTTCAACCTATTAAACACGTTAAGAAAGAAAATAAATTTCTATTTCACTCCAGTTTGTTGCAAATCGGGTAGAACATTTTTATTTTGCATAAAGATCCGCTGTCTAGTAATCAATATTTAAGCATTAATATATAATAAATGTAGCCATAGAAAAAATATACATTTTCTTTTCCCTTCTACGACATTTTTCTGCATAAAGAGGTTCTTAATCACTGTAACTGTAAAAGAAAAGGTATGGCAAGGGGTTGAAAATATAAATACTTTACAACATTTCGACACTGTTCTAAGCCCAGATCGAAAGAAATATTTTTTTTGCATTAGAAAATGAATTCTGTCCATCTAGTATAGTATTCGAGGCAGTTTGCGCCGGCAGGCAGCGTGGACCATGCGAATCTCGGTGAGAGAAAGTGTGCGCTCCGTGGCAGTGAATGCAGCATGCGTGTAGACGTGACCCGTCCAATGTTTTAGGAATTTGATTTGATATTCCCTCGCGCGATGCAAATAATTATCAGACGTAAAACGACGTTACGGTAACCAAACCGGACCCGCGGCACCCGCAATCACCGGCCAGTATTCTGTCTGCCCTTACCGCGGGGAAATGTTATTTGCATTTGAAACACGCTTTGACCTTTTCGGTGCCGTGCGAGAGCCGCCATGATTCCATGTAGTCGGGTCCCGAGTCGCCGACGGCGATCTTGACTGGGTCACGCTACCAATGACGATGCTTGAATCATTTCAGAATTCCCGAGGCGGAAGCGAAACTCTTTAATTGGCTTTTTACGGCGAAATCATGCCGGCTAGAAATCGATCGGAAATCGACGCTGGTGGTCGATCTTAAAATTACGCTAACGGTGTGTTATTGCTACACCGCGGATCTTTATGCGAAACAGAAAAAGAAGTTGAATAAATACAATGGGTGCAGTAAGTATTCGTACACCCCTCAAAATAGAATAACTTTTTTATAATTGTACCAAACGACGTGATCGTTTGTAACCAATTAGAAGCATTGGTTTACAAAATGATATGCAAAAAAGATTTTCCAAAAAATTATAATTTACAAGGTTACATGCAAAAATGAAAAAGGCATTTTTTTAAACTTTTTTATTTGAGCCCTAAATTTGACATGCAAAAAAGATTTTACAAAAATTATAATTTACAAGGTTACGTGCAAAGATAAAAAGGGCAGTTTTTAAAACTTTTTTATTTGGGATATTAATATATTTATTAATATATATTATCAATTATTATTAATATATATGGGCTATCAATAATATTGATGAGGCACATTGGAAGGGCATATTAACCGTTTAGCAGGGGTTCAATGCATCGTCATATTGTTAGCTTCAATATTATTGTCAACCAACGTTAACAATATTATTGATCGTCTAGAGACCCTTTTAATCAGTTTCTGCTTAAAATCCACAGAATCGTACATCCTTCGATGCGTGTCGTTTTTTCAGCATGTGTATAACTAACATACATCTACAAAACATACGTTTTAAATTTTCATTAAGGGCCCACATAAAAGAGTTTTAAAAAATACATTTATTAATTTATATCATAAGAAAATCTTTTTTACATATCATTTCGTAAACCAATGCTTCTAATTGATTATCAAAAATCAGGTCGTTTGGTCTAATTATAAAAAAGTTATTCTATTTTAAAAGGTGTACGAATACTTTCTACATCCACTGTATGTTATTTACACCAAATGTCCATTTTTATCGCAGTATTGATCTCCCGTACGAACGTTAACCCCTTGCTCTACGATTTATTTTACGATTTCAGTGATTAAAACTTTTTTTGTAATTCTTAATTTCCTATAAAAGGAAAAACTTTATATCCACTGTACGCCTATATGTTCTCTAATAGCTGTACATTAACAAAACCAAAATGGAACATTATTTCGATTTAATAGAAATTAATAGCATACATATTTATCTGACTTTACTTAGAAACTTCGTCACGAGTCTGACTCGATATTGTAAGGCAAGGGGTTAATATAAGATCCCATAACATCTTCATCAAGAACAACCGCAATACTAGTTCACGACTATTAACACTTTACCTACCGGAAGCCTATTAACCCTTTGCACTCGGAGCTATTTTAACTGGAAAATTAAATATATATTCCGATCTAGAATATTTCCATCCTGTATGATTTTTTAAATTTGGTGGATATGAAATTGATCTAATACTTCATACAATACTTAAATGTTGAGTAATTGATTAGATACCGACAGATCTAATAACGTAAACAATATTTTAAATAATAGCACAGCAATTATTAATGGCGCCTCAGAGGCGTCACTCGAGTGCTAAGGGTTAATAGGATTTTCAATAATTCTGCTGTACCAAAAGAAAGCATAGAAACTTTCTTTCACATTGCAATCTTAAATCAAACTATTCGATGACGTAATTGAGGGTGACTTGTTAGTTCACAATGAAAATTACTGTTGCTACTGAAGGTTCCATTAAGAAGTGTTTAGTCATGTACCATACATTTTTCAAAACTTTGCGATAATCACCGGTCGGTAATGTGTTAATATAAATGATATCATCGTCTGCATAAAATTGTCATTAACGCGAACACGATCGTTTGAATAATACGCCATGAAATATGTTTTTCTCTCGCAACATGTTTTTTGGTCGGTTGCAAAGAAGGAGCGTGCAAAATTAAAAGTATGATGTCAGGTAAGTTTTTCTGATGGCTCCAGACCGAAGTATCGCCAACAGATTCAATCATCATCTGAAAAATCTATTTTCATAAATATAGAAATAGAATTCGTAGTTCCGTGATAAAACGCTAACGAACTAAGCGATTATTCTTTTCATTAAAAACTGTCCATCCCGGTGTCCACTGATCGCTGTACTGGCCATGCGCAAACTAAAACATCTCGCGATGAATTTTCGAAAAAATTTTTATCGGAGAAATGTCTGCATACCGAAGGTTAATACTACTTGTTCCGCAGCAGTCTGACAGCCGCTTAACATCGTCATAATACCGGAGTAGGCGAAGTCGCGAATTGTCGAGAAGCTCGCTTTGCAAATATTCGAAATGGCCTTGCGCGTCGCGCGAGTTCCTACAACTTTTACGTCACAGGTCAAGCAGGCATGCATGCACACACATGCAGAAATGCATAAATGCATTGGCGAGGGGGGGGGGGGGGAAGCAGCGGGATCGCGGTATCGTTGCACCGCACTTCGCTGCAGATTACGTAATGTAACGTTGATAAGGAAGTAAGCCGGTCGCCTTGACATTGCCGGCTGGTAAATACCAGCCGGTCGTTCTTACCGATGATTCTTGCGTTGTCGTCAGAGAACGAGTGCCGAACCTATAGACTTCCGCAGAAATGATTCATCTGCTCGCTTTGCATAGTTCACCGGGGTGGTCATTTTCCCAGATACGTGGAGCAATTTCTTATCATTGTTAATCATATGATATTCGATGTAAACAGGCACGAGAGTCTCCTGACGCATAGAATGGAATTAGGCATTACAATATTAACGTCTACGATGTACAGCGAGTGTCATTATTCGTGCGCACTTTAAAATAGAATAATCTTTTTATAATTGTATCAAACGACCTGACATTTCATAATCAACTAGCTGTACCCGGCCACGAGTTGCTGTGGCTCAGTCTGGTTAAATGGAAAACAAAGAAAAGAGAAAGCGCACGTTTCTAATATGTTTAATTTCACAATGCTTGTGGGTATACAATATTTTTTATTGATTAGGTACACCAAA
The DNA here is from genome assembly GCA_028455805.1 of Lasioglossum figueresi. Classification (NCBI taxonomy): domain Eukaryota; kingdom Metazoa; phylum Arthropoda; class Insecta; order Hymenoptera; family Halictidae; genus Lasioglossum; species Lasioglossum figueresi. The sequence continues at coordinate 9,188,662 of CM052190.1, read as the reverse complement.
ACGCGCGCGTATTCGAATGCAACGTTGTGTAAAGATTTAAAAGCAATCGGCGAAGAACTTTCGGAGATTCAAGCTTTTGAACACGCGAACATTTACATTTTTATTTACATACATATAAAAACACGAGCGTATTCGAATGGACCGGTGTGTAAAAATTTCAAATCAATCGGCGAAGAACTTTCGGAGATTCAAGATTTTGAACAAACGAACATTTACATTTTTATTTATATACATATAAAAACATGCGCGTATTCGAATGCAACGTTGTGTAAAAATTTCAAAGCAATCGGCGAAGAACTTTCGGAGATTTAAGATTTTGAACAAACGAACATTTACATTTTTATTTATATAGAAAATTAGGTATATAAAAACACGCGCGTATTCGAATGCAACGTTGTGTGAAAATTTCAAAGCAAGATCTTGAACAAACGAACATTTACATTTTGATTTATGTAGAAAATTAGGTATATAAAAACACGCGCGTATTCGAATGTAACGTTGTGTCAAAATTTCAAAGCAAGATCTTGAACAAACGAACATTTACATTTTGATTTCTATAGGAGATTAGGTATATAAAAACACGAGCGTATTCGAATGGACCGGTGTGTAAAAATTTCAAAGCAATCGGCGAAGAACTTTCGGAGATTCAAGCTTTTGAACAAACGAACATTTACATTTTTATTTATATACATATAAAAACATGCGCGTATTCGAATGCAACGTTGTGTAAAAATTTCAAAGCAATCGGTGAAGAACTTTCGGAGATTCAAGCTTTTGAACAAACGAACATTTACATTTTTAAATATTTATATAGATAGATAGATTAGAAGCATTGGTTTACGAAGCGATATGCAAAAAAGATTTTACAAGTTTACATGCAAAAATTAGAAAATGATTTTTTAAAACTTTCTTATGTGGGCCCTTAATGAAAATTTAAAATATATGTTTTGTAGATGTATGTTAGTTATACACATACTGAAAATTTAATCGAAATCGGTTGACGCAGGAAGAAACGACACGTATTGAAAGATGATTTTAAGCAGAAACTGATTAAAGGTGCCCCTAGACGATCAATAATATTGTCAATGTAGGTTGACAATAATATTGAAGCTAACAATATGACAATGCATTGCACCTCTGCTAAACGATCAATATGCCCTTCCAATGCGCCTCGTCAATATTATTGATAGGCGCATTGATAATATTATTGATCGTCTAGGGGCCCCTTAAAAGTCGTGTAAAACTACGATTTTCACAATTTCTAACCGCTGGTGGCTTGTGTGTATGTTAATCAATTTCCATGAAGTTTTCAGTATGCGTGAAACTGCTATAGATCTACAAAACATATATTTTAAATTTTCATTAAGGGACCAAATAAAAAAGTTTCAAAAAATGCCTTTTTCATTTTTACCTTGTAAATTATAATTATTTGGAAAATCTTTTCCGCATATCATTTCGTATAACCAATGCTTCTAATTGATTATAAAAAATCAGGTCGTTTGGTACAATTATGAAAAAGTTATTCTATTTTGAAGGGCGTACGAATACTTTTTACACTCACTGTATGTATTTGAACACTTTTTTAACGGAAATGACACTTCCATCGTCTGCATAGATGGACTATTCTTTGATCGCTTGCTGCTAGCATCGAATTTAGAAAAGGATAGATGAGATACTATAATTTTTTATGAAAGTTTCAGCGACATATTCCTGACACTTTTCTGGTTAAAATGATACCAAACACAGCACAATTTCGGTCTTATTTGCGTGTTTAATCCACGATATAGTGGAACCTCGATTATCCGAACTAGTCAGTGAAACATGTATATAAGGATAATAGAACGATTTGCACCATGAATGGATAATGGAGAATTCATACATCGTCGTTTCGGATATTAGAAGTTCCATTGAATCGTGAATTGAACAAACGAATGTACTCAGAATTATGTCATGTTTGGGCTCATTTTAACCAGGAAAATGTCACAAATAGACCAGTAAAAGTTTTATAAGATAATCGAAAACAAAAGAATTTTAATCTAGACACCTGGAAAACCTAGTTGGTGCAATGTATTTAAAGAAACACTTTTTTTCAAGTAATTACGATGCAACGTCCGGTGATCATTAGTTAGAATATCCTGAGATAGCTATGCGAAGCGAGCGTAAAACATACGCGATTAACTACTCGACGGAACTAAAGGAAATCGAAAGAGGGGATTAGAAAAAGTTGATTGAAGCCGAGATATGAATAACTGTTGAAAGCGACCAATGAGAATTGGTAAGAGGAGCGGTACACCGGTGAGAGGTAAAAACCGTTCGCAGGAAGTTCAATTAACTATATTGCGTCAATTAATAATGACTAAACAGTCACAGTTAATCGTGAGCAGCGATGAAAAGATTATCCGTGCAATGGAAAATTGAAGTACCCCTCGTTTTTGTTTATTATGTAGTAATGCGTCGTTGTGTTAATGCGTGCCAACGTTTACGAGCGCTGTAATGTTAGGTTGGCGAGAAAGTTATGCTGGTTTTATGGATGCATAAATAAATCAGTTTAATATCATTATCAGACTCCGGATTTTATGCATTTATAACAAAAATGAGCAAGTGCAATTTAAAACAGTGAATATATTGAAAGACTTCAAGGGTGTTAATACAGTGGGCGTAGAAAGTATTCGTACATCTTTTAAAATAGAATAACTTTTTTATAATTGTACCAAACGACCTGATTTTTTATAATCAATTAGAAGCATTGGTTATACGAAATGATATGCGGAAAAGATTTTCCAAATAATTCTAATTCACAAGGTTACGTGCAAAAATAGAAAAGGCATTTTTTAAAACTTTTTTATTTGGGCCCTTAATTTGATATGCAAAAAAGGTTTTCCAAAAATTATAATTTCAAAGGTTAAATGCAAAAATAAAAAAGGCATTTTTTAAAACTATTTTATTTGGGCCCTTAAAGAAAATTTGAAATATATGTTTTGTAGATCCATAGTAGTTACAAGCACGCAGAAAATTTCATCGAAATCGATTAACGTACACACGAACTGCAAGCGGTTAAAAATGGTGAAAATCGAAGATTTACACAACTTTTGATCAGTTTCTGCTTAAAATCCACAGAATCGTACATCTTTCGATGCGTGACGTTTTCTTCTGAGTCAACCGATTCCGATGAAATTGTCAGCATGTGTATACTTAACATAGATCTACAAACACACATGTTTTAAATTTTCATTGAGGACCCAAATAAAAAACTTTAAAAAAATACCTTTTTTATTTTTGCATATAACTTTATAAATCATAATTTTTTGAAAATCTTTTTTGCATACCATTTCGTTAACCAATGCTTCTAATTGATTGGAAAAAATCAGGTCGTTTGGTCTAATTATAAAAAAGTTAAACGTTTTAAAAGGTGTGCGAATACTTTGTACACCCACCGATTACATAACCGATAAAATGATTAATGAAGAATATAAATTTATATGCAGCTCCTGCGTCTTGCAATTGAAGCGCAAACTTTTTATTTTGCACAAACATCCGGAGTATTGTTTTTATTAACCGGTTCTGTATAATTTAAATAATATTATTAAAGAGATTGTTATTAAAATAATTTTAATAACAATCTCAGCGATAAGTCTTTCGTGAATTATATTTGAAAAACATGAAGCATATTTTTGATTTTATAAATGTTTCTATGTATGCAAACGGAATAGGAAGAAAAATGTGTGTGAAAATTTTCGCAAACGTTGACTGATCGATTCGAAGTGATCGAAGATCGCGAGCCGCCATGAACCACCGTGAACTGCATCGCGGCTGAAATTGTTGGGAGAATTTGTTATGCAACAACGTTAACACGAGCTGCAAACCAACGGCGGCGGATCGTGCATAGAAGTTACGATGATTTTATAATAGCCGAATAGCGTATCCGCGATTGAACGTATTACAGTATTATATCATAGAAACCAGCATGACAAGACGCGCGAACGCGTAATAAGTTTATCGGTTCTCTTGATTACGTTGCATTACATTACGGCGGCGCGGTGCGCAACACTTTATTGCTCACGGTTTTTACGTTTTCCATTACGCGAAGGAATGTTCTCTCCCGGTGAGAATTTCGAAACGTGTCTTTTACAGTTCTTTTATGGGTTATTGTTCTTGATTGGGCGCAGTGTCTGTGATATATCAACTGTACAAGTTCGTTCGCTTTTATTGCAAATCGATTGCAACTGCGTTTCAGTGCTGGCTGCTTTAGTGTCGTTTTGGAATTTTGAAATTATACGTATTTGGCGTCTTTGAGTCTTCAGCAGTCTGAAAGGAGATGATTACGACTTAAGATTTCAAGATTTCAATTTTGTGCCGTTTGTGCGGTAAAGTTTTTCCAACGGAAAAAAAGACAGCGTGACAGCTGACAGTTCAGGGATATGAAAAATGGAGTGCTACACGAAAGAGCAACGCGTTCTCATTGTCGAGCAACATTTTAATAATGAAGGTTTGGCAGCTACAGTTCTCAAGTTTCGTACAAAATATGTTCGGAATAGTGATTTAACTTCATCAACTGTGAAGAGAAACTGTGAATTCAAAAATTCAGGGACTTTTCTTTGGGGTTTTTTGAAATCTAAGGTTTATGCCACCGACCATCCGCGCCTTGAAGGAGGAAATTGAGCGCTGTATCAACGAAATTCAGCCACATTTATGCCGAACGGTGATGGAAAATTTCGACATACGAGTGCGTATGTGCCAGCAAAGCCGTGGAGGCCATTTACCCGATATGCTATTCCATACATAACCCTATACTGTATAATTTATGAATCAATAAAAAATTCACAATTTTTAATTGAAAACCTGTGTTTTCTATCGAAATTACTTCTTGCGTGAATTTTTGGACACTCTTTATGATCGAATATTATTCAGGCAATATTTTGGTAACCTTTTTTGTTTGATACTCCGACTGAAGTGACAAATAAAGACAGCATTAAAAAGGGTGACTCCTGAGGGCATTTGAAGTAACTTTTTCCTTTACGACAATGTTCTCCGCGGCTTCGGTCGGGAGTACCTGACATTTCTACCTCTCGCTGGGTAAAAGGACAGACTTTTTTTCGAACAGTTACCCATCGACTCTGCGTACTAATCTGCAGAAAGACTGGAACATGTGATTGCCATAAAATCTGGTCTTACAGCGGTCCCTCTCGTGTCGTTCAGAAAAATCTTGCGTAAAGGCAGTGTCTTTCGAACCGCGGTAAAGAGAACATCTTTAACCCTTTGCACTCCTTTGTCGAGTGTGACTCGACATCAGGGAAGGAAAAATATAAATAAAACGGCTTCTTTATTTGTCTTATTTTTTAATTAAAACAAATATATAATTAGTAAACAGAATTGTTTTAAATAAGTACCAGTCGAGAACCTGTCCATTGAAGTAAATTTCAAACAAAACACTTGAAATAGTAGGGAGTTGTTGGCAATAAGATTGAGAAATAATTCGGAGTGCAACGGGTTAAAGACTTGTCAATTGTGATTTGCGACTTGTGCTCCAATGCAAATGTGAACAATGATCGCGAGTGTGGAAAAATTTCTCATAGTAAAAGTGAAAGTGAAAGTCTGGATTGTTGATTTAACCGCGCATCCCTTATTAGGTTGTATATCTATTTGAAGTCAGCTGTGCAATTCATCGCACACATTTCGAAGCAACAAGTGCATTCACAGCTGAATAAGTGAGTTCTAATTAATTTAATTTCTGCTCCTTCTCTTGTTCACTACTTCACCGCGGCGCGACGCCAACGCTACGCTCAGTGAAATCTACCGCGAGGCCGCGATCTTATTGGTTAGTGTTTTTCGTTAATAATTTCATAACAACGCCGACATGGCCCCTTTCAAGGAACTCGAATATTTTTGTGACATCTTGTATACGTAAATCTGCAGTTTGACATACAGTGACTCCCACTAATATTCGTACACTCTTAAAAAAACGATAACTTTTTAAATATTGGACTATACGATTTAAACTTTTTTGAGAAGCTAGAGCAATTTGTTTACTACGTGTTGTGAAAAGAAATTTTTTCAAAAATTGCTATTGGTCGGAATTGTATAAGAAATACTAAACGTTGCATTTTACAACTTTTTAATCTGGACCTACATTGAAAATTTAAAATATACGTTTTGTAGATCTGTGTCAATTAAACATATTCTGAAAATTTCATCAAAATCGGTCGACGTTGCAACGAGCTACAAACGTTTAAAGATGGTAAAAATTGCAGATTTTCACGATTTTCGGTCCCTAATTGCATTAAATCTAAGGATTCTTACATCTTTCAATGCCTGTCGTTTTTTTCTCGCGTCAACCAGATTTCGATGAAACTTTCTCAGTGGATATAATTGACACAGATCTACAAAATATACTTTTTAAATTTTCAATATAGGCCCACACACGCGCATAAAAAAGTTGTAAAATGCAACTTTTAGTATTTTTTCTACAATTCCGATGAATTGGAATTTTTGAAAAAATTTCTTTTCACATACTGTAGTGAACTAATTGCTCTAGCTTCCCAAAAAAGTTCGAATCGTATAGTACAGTATTTAAAAAGTTATCGTCTTTCTTTAGATTGTCGGAATATTAATTCGAGTAACTGTACGTTCCACACACCGTTGCAGAGCATCGAATATTCTTCTCGACAGTGAACAATGCGAATCTTCTTATATACAGTTGCCCCGCTGCCTTGTCAATGTATCACATAATAGAGAATGCACAGCTGTTGAGTGTCAAATGGGAAGATTCTAACGAGCCTTTATTGCCACCTGACACACTCGGACGCGCTCTCGCGAGCATAATTCTATAGTAAACATAAGAAATTCGATCGTTCGAATATCCATTCAAAGTAAAGGTCAAACAGTATTGTTAATTTGTGAAGACTTACACAAGCGTGAACGATGATGTGTAAATATTCACTACGAATATATTTACGCGAATTTACATTTTTACTTAGTAATTTCTGGGAACAGATAACCAGAAGATTAGCAGGCACAATCACTAGGCCGCGGATCTTTATACGAGATAAACATTTTCTCATTCCTAGCTATAATTAATTTCATTAAATTTATTCTCCTTTTCTATACCCTACATAAAATTTTTGACAAACACTTACATACTATTTTCAACTTTTATACCTCTGCTGTTAAACTTAATTGCGGTACACGTTCCTTCTACACTTATTACACGAATTTTGCTATTTTATATTCCTAGAAATTATTAATTTGTTCGCGTATATTTTTTTTCTGTTCAAGTTTTCCAAATTTTGTTATTCTCAGGATCTGCTTTGCTCGGTGCAGTAATGTTTTTTCATTAGTTACATCGGCAATTAATTAAAAACGAGTGATACCACATTAGAAAATTGGCGGTAAATATCTATTATCATTTTTTCAGTAAATATTCGTCGCTGTCTCGTCCATTAGAAGTAACGAGAACGGCATATGATAATTTGTTGATAGGCATTTAGCCGTAGTTATTCAATGGCACGTGTAACGAATTTTCAAACTCGTTTTACCTGAAAATTACGGAAACGCTTCGTGTAAAAAATTCCGTTTCATATATTCAGTTTCTCTCACCATTCCCTGTTAACATCACACCTCTCATTCGAGGCTCGATAAAACGACTAAAAAAGATGGTACATTAATTATATTATCAAGGTGCCGTTGTAAAGATGAAGCTTCAAGTTTTAATTCCACAGTGATTTTAGCCACGGAAAAGAATTTTCGAAGTTTTCACAGAATGTATAGCATTTTCAAAAATAAAAGAGAAACTAAAAGCTTCTAATTATAGAATGCGTCCAAATTGATTGTTGTATCATTATTGTTTACGGTTTTATCCGAAAATTACGAAAACGCCTCGCGTAAAAAATTCCATTTCGTTCTTTCTGTTTTTCCCAACATTCTCTGTTAACATCACACCTCTCTAAAAAAGATGGTACACCAATTTTCAAGATGCCGTTGTAAAGATGAAGCTTTAAGTTTTAATTCCACAGCGATTTTAGTCACGGAAAAAAATTTTCGAAGTTTTCACAGAATGCATAGCGTTTTCAAAAATAAAAGAGAAACTCGAAGCTTTTAGCTGTAGAATGCGTCCATATTGATTGTTGAACGATTATTGTTTACGAAATTACCACAGTTTAACGCTTTGCACACCAAAAACTTGTATTAGTTACAAGTGTGTAATAATAATATGTTTTGTATATATTATATATATTACATTATACAGGGTGTCTCACCCCATTTTGACATCTTGATTTCTTCGCCGCTGTAAGTCCTACCGAAAAATATTTCAGATAAGAATTTAATGGTGCCGATTGGGGCATAATTTGGTGTAATAGTTTATTCGTGGGTAAACGCGTGAACCTCATGTCAAGGTCAACTTCGTTTTTTTAAACGAAATATAGAATTTTTAATATAATACATCAATCGATGCAGTTGGACATTCTTTATAAAATAGTATTAACCTATTTATGTTGAAAATTAATCGTTTAGGAGATATTTCGATTTAAATAATTCTACGATATCATTACTGTCGCACTAACAATAAGACGTTCGCTTTTATATCTTACAGTTAAACGACATTAATGATATCGTAAAATTATCTAAATCGAAATATCTCCTACACGACTAATTTTTCAACATAAATAGGTCAATACCTTTTTATAAAGAATGTCCAACTGCATCGATTGATGTATTAAAAAGTATATAATTCCTTTTAAAAAAACAAAGTTGACCTTCGTATGACCTGAACGCGTTCACGCACTAATAAACTAATAACACCAAACCATGCCCCACTCAGCACCATTTAATTCTTATCTGAAACATTTTTCGGTAGGGCTAACAATAGCAGAGAAATCAAGATGTCAAAATCGGGTGAGACACCCTGTATACATATATGTATAAAAAATACGGTTGCTGCAATAAAACAAAATATTTATCCCTTAGCTACATTATAATAAAACAAGTTCAAGTTTATGAATCTTCAATAAAATGGAAATTTTATGTTTTGTAATTTGTCATAGTATTGTCGCATTATCGGCGACAACGGAGTGAAAAGGGTTAAATATAAATAATTCTTCGAGAATGAGGTATCAATGTTCGAGTACTTCTCGGATCCGCTGTATTTCTGAAGCGTTGTTATTGTTGCACACTGCACACTGCCAGCTGCTTCTTTAGCTGGAGTCTGGATACGTTCCAGATATTATTCGCTTTTGTTCGGGTGGACGTAAAGGGCCGTTTTTATGATCCGCCGACGCGACACGATAGGGGGATGTCGTCGACAAGACGTAATCTGTCAGCCGCACGCCCGATGACGTTTATATAATCACGTGGTGAAATTGTTGTACTGTTGTCGGATCTGGTTATGCAACCGGAATTCAACAGCATTCTCGCGACGAAAATGTGTGCCTGTTACAATAATGCACGCGTCGTTTCGTTGGGTGACAATTACTAGCCTGCGGATTTTGTGCATTTTTAAGACACAGCGTGTCTCTAAACCGCGATGCACATAGCGAACATTGCAGCGAACCGTAGCGATATTTTCCTTTCTATTTAGAATCCGACGAAACCAACCGCCGTGCCTCGTTAATTATTTACCACTAAGTGTATTTAAATTTCTACTACATTTTATTAAAGCAAGTATGTACAATAGTTTTCATCATTTCAATTTGTTTTCAATTCTTGATACTAATGTTGTTTGCGGGAGTACGTATAATTTGTGACTCCTTGAGAATGACCAAAATGTTGGTAGAAACGTTCGAATAAATTATAACTAGTACTGAATAGCTTTAGTTGTTTCAAAGATCGAACAGGAGCGCCGATAGTATTTTTCTTGTTCACAGATAGTAAAAGTGCAGTCGATGTTCTTAAATTTAAGTAAAGTAAGTAAAGAACATGATATTTAGTCCCCTCAGGGGGTTTCAAATCCATTTACTACTCTCCCCCTCTTCCATTTTCACTAACGCCATTTCTTTTTTCATTTTAAGGATGACTGGAAAAAAATACGTTGCTGTACGCTGTGCGAGATTCGAGGGAACAGGTGGTCGGTTCCTTTCATACCCACTAAAAATAACCACTCATCCAGGGCCCTTGGGCCATTTTTTTAAGTTTAAAAAATAAATTTACGTAGACCCAGAAGGGGTAGTATGGGACTCAGGGGACACAGGTGATCGGTGTCCCCAATACACCACTAAAAAATCATACGTCTAAAGACCAGAGCCCTCTTCTCCCTCCATCTTTCTGCCCGTTTGCGGAAGGGGGCCCACTTTTCGTATTTCTCCCTTCCGCAAACTTCTCGGGCGCTAACCACGCCTGTTCTTGGCTCGTAAGGGCCCATGGGCCCTATCCTCCCATTCAACTAGCCTCCCCAAGGAAGCACACTTCTGGGACCCGCTATTTGCATCGAGAATTACTCGAACATCGAATACCTCATTTTCTCGAAGAATTATTTATATTTAACCCTTTGCACTCCGTTGTCGCCGATAATTTCGAATAATGCGACCTTACTATGACAAATTATAAAACAGAAAATTTTCATTTTGTTGAAGATTTATAAACTTGAACTGGTTTTATTGTAATGTAGCTAAGTGATAAATATTTTGTTTTATTGCAGCAACAGTATTTTTTGTTATATATATATAAGGGTGTCTCAAAATTCCTTCAACATCCGGAATTGGGATGTTCCTGAGATCATTTGAAGCGACAATTTCTCTTGCAAAAATGGCGTTTGCGGCTTTGTTAAGGAGTTATTAACGAAAAACACGGGCCAATCATAGCGCGGCTAATCATTCACCACTAGACTGGTGGAGTTTTATGCAAGATATAAATGTACTTCTTTGAAAGGGCTAATTCCTGAGGTGATTTGAAATAAATTTTTCCTTTACGAAAATGTTCTCCGTGGGTTTGTTAAGAAGGTATTCACGAAAAACACGCACCAATCGTGGCGCGCAAACAGGGGACCGGTTACGGCTCGGCCAATGGCAACGCCACGCTCAGCGGGGCCTGTAGCCGGGGCGGAGTCAGTCCGCTATTGGCTCGCTCTGATTGGTCCGCGTTTTTCGTTAATAACTTCTTAATGAAGCTGTAGAGAAAATTTCGATAAAGGAAAAAGTTGTTGTAAATTATTTCAGGGATCACCTCTTTTAAGGAGGTACAATATTTTTGAGACACCTTGTATGGACATCGACTTCTTCCCTTAATAATTTCAATGAACTGAAACATGTACGACAGTATCTTTAAATTCGTTCTAATAATTTTTGTCACAAGTGCGTACACAGAAAAGTGGAATAAATAATTGTGTCGAGCATATTTTCTGAAAACTACGTTCTAAGTAAGTAAGAGATGTTGTTCATCTTATTGAACATAACGCTTCGTTCATCGAGTAGGTACAGTGTATATTTTACTGTTGATTTATTGGCCGTCACTCACTCCAGCGCGGAGAAGAACGCTCCTCGCCTTCTTTCACAGCTGAATGAACTATGCGTCGCGTAATTAACAAGTTCCCCGGAGCCAATTATAAAAATGTACAATGACCGAAAGAAAAGGGGATCCGTTAATTTGTCTCGCGATCCTTCGACGAATCACGGGAGCACTGAGATTCAATAAATTGTTTCTGCCGATGGTAAACTGTTCTCAATCAGTATAATATTAATAAATGTTTAGCCACACAAGTATGTAGTTCTTATATCTTGCAATTGATGCAGATAACTTTTATTTTGCATTCTATTTGATTTATCAAAACAAGTTCCAATGATATAGGAACAGCACCTTTGTCAGTCAATATACATATTTTACAGATATGTGTATACAATATGTAATAATATTTGCACATTTTGGTTACAGACAAATGGGCCATGGCTCCAAATGAGTGGAGAGGTGGTACTGCTCGATGTAGATTTGAAGGTAAGTGAATAAATTATTATCTCATTTATAGGAACAACGTGAACGACGCTAATTAAAAATCCACTATTCATGTATAATTGAAACTGTTTTAATATATTGACTGATCGAGAATGTAATCGTAAGAATTCATAAATTTTTCATTCCAAATTGTTCAATTTATCGAACCGAGCAATTGTTAACACGAATTTGTTCCTTTACGTATGAAATGAGAATGAAGTGCTCGTTGTTCAAGGTGTACTCGTTACAGAAGGGCAGTTTTAGGGGCTGGATGGTTATTATGGGTGGCGGTGTAATATTACAGAAGGTTGACCAGTGTTATCTTACCAATCAACGCGAGGGAAAGAAATCTGGAAGAGCTGTGTCATTCAAGAATCTAATAAATGAATATACTCGAGATATCTAATAACGTAATTGAAATTAAATTACATTGATTGCAAGAAACGTTGTTCACCATCTCATATCAAAAAATTAATTATAATTTCATTGTAAGATAGAGTATATTATATCAAAAAATTAATTATTATTTCGGCTGTGTTTCGTTGTAAGATAGAGTTCGTTTGTATGGTCGACTGATGCATCATTAATAATAACATACAGTATGATTCTGGGAACTGGGACAAGTTACTGTTCCTTTTTAAGTAAAAATAGGAAAAAAATTTGGTTGATACTTTTATACATAGGATAATAAAATGGATCGATTGGTTTAACAAAAGAATTGGGCTGCATTGAAAAACGAAGTGGAGTTGTACCTAGCGGGTGCATCGGTGCATCCACGAAAATAAGGTGATAGGAAATTAGGACGTACGATGACATTGCTCCGCTGAATGCGGACAGCGAGCCAGCGGAAGTGAATAGTTTCCGGATACAGGAGGAGAGGAAGATCCTGCAGGCTCTTTTTTTCTTTTTTCTTTGTTAAGAGTGAGGATAAAACCGGCAAGTCAAAGAAAGAAAAGAAGGAACTAAAGAAAGAAGGACGTATGATGACATAGCTTTTTTTGTCTATCATTCTTTTCTATTTTTACTTAAAAAAGAGCTGTAACTTGTCCCAGTTCCCAGAAATATTCTGATGAGAAGCCATTAATGAATATGATTACAATTGTAATTGGCTGCGACGTGGCTGTATTAAATATTTATAGTAAGATAGAGTGAAGCGAAGCGCTTGTCTTTTGTCATGAAAAGAACATTGCACAAAATTCACGATCTATCGTCATCGATCGGATCGAACGATCGCAGAAGGCTGTCGAAACGTTTTCCATCGATTCAACAGCACAAACAGAGGTCAAGGACCACTAATTCGAAACGCTTCGTTTTCGCAATAAATAATTGGATAAGCTATGCTGCAGAGATAGGGTGAGGGGGGATGGGGGCAGAGTGCGAAATCACAGTAAATTAATCGTCGCAGACTGATCCTCCGGTTACCGAAAAATCACTGCTAATGAGTATCGAGGGGCAGGGATTTAGGGGGACGAATCGCGAAAGACCTCTCTCCTGTGGTCACTTCAAACGATCGACATCGATCATATATCGCCGAGAGGTTGGACCGAGGGAGTTACCGGTTGCGCCGATGAGAGAACAATTATTGTGTTCCGTTGGAAACGGGATTAATTCGCGCGTGATTAACGCTAATTAATGCTGCTCCCCAGAATCTGTGCGTCCATAGAGGATCAAGAGATCTCGCGGACGTCTTTGCTGCTCGCGTCACACAATGCGCAAACCAGCGAAATATTGCAGAGAATTCATCATGGTTCTCAACAACGTGCAATGCAAATCTCTTTATTTTCTTACGTTTCTAAAAATGGAGAACTACTCGAGTTAGAAGAACAATTTATCCTTTTTTTCGTGAAACTTCAGTGATTCTAACTCTGCAAGGTCTACGAGATCTAGTTTAACCAAATCTACAAATCGAAAGGAAACAGTTATTCAAATTTAATTGTTAATTATTCTTTGTTTAAAAAATGGCTAGAAATTTCGATAGACACATTTTTCTTATTTTTATTAATTGATGCGAAATAGTCACTTTTGGTACTCCTTGAACGTAACGTTAGAAGAATAGACGAAATGATTACCAAAATGATATGAATCTGGCAGAACAGAGCAAACAAGATGTAAGAAACAAATCGCATGTGAATAAGAGTTAGGTATTGACCATTACAGGGGAAACTTTTCCCATAAAACATCGTTGCTGTCTCGTATATATTGTCGATCGATCTCCTCGTGTTTACAGAGCCAGTACAAGATGTCCTTCAAACGTCATTCGACGTCGTTTTCATCGTGTCCACTTTCGTGGGGTCCATCTTCGAAATACTTAACACAGTCTCTATAATATTATTAAATTGAAGAATTTACTTCCAAGATTCCAACACTGCACTAAAATTTGATTCGTTTCGTTATACTCGTTTCAACGCAACAAAGTAAGAACCATACAAATCTGGAATCTAGCTATTGCAATGTTGCTGCATCGAAGAGCTATTAAACATTGAGAACATTTACTTTTACGATATACAATTTGATTCGCAAGTATTTGATTTGCGGAGACGTAAACGTGGTAAACATTTCAATCTACCAATTGAATTTTATCTTATAAAAATTAATGGACATTCTTCAGTCACGTAATTCTGCGCTGCAACTTCCAGGTAGCCGAATGCTTGTTTATTTCCCTTTTTCGCCGCTAGTTTCAGGAAACTCCCGCATGATTTCATGCGCTCGATAAGTCAAGTGTTTCCTCGTTTCCTTATCGAACTTCGTACACACACGACAAACATTAACCCCTGTCGGGTTCCGAACAATTCGCAGTTCGCTGGCTTCCGGTGCCAGATACCGCGACAACAATTTCCCTTGAAACGCTCGCCTTCCAGGTGATCAAGTTCCTGCATTCGGAGAATGATTCGTCACTCGGTAAATTTGCCCTCCCCCCAAATTTGAAAGACCTATTGTTCATTAACAATTGATTTTACGAATAATACAGTATATTTTCCAATATACTTACAACTTGCTCATATTTGCAAAAGACACGTTTTAAATTTTTAGTATAGACGCAGATAAAAAATTTAAAAATCGTGACGTTTAATAGCAATTTCTAAAAACACTATTCACACATTATTAACTAAACTGTACCTTCTAACGTCTCAAAAAAAAAACTCAACCCGTTCGGTGAAGTTTGAAGAAAGTTATTTGTTTTTGAAGAGAATGCTTTTTACTGTGTATAAATAATCTGTGTTCATATTACTAGGAGTACGAATTGATTCGCGGACCTTCCTTCATAAATTTATTGTTCATTCACGAACCACCAGAAAAATTCGAGTAAAAAAATCCCCATTGTTTTCGACACATTTACTCCATCCTGCATGTAAGTAATGCAGTAAGAAATTTCAGAGTTCGAATAACTAATCGCGAGGGTGAGGCGAATTAATTTGTACATTGTATAATTCGACCGGTACTGTATCATCGATTGGCATTCTCGGTTTAATACCGGGTCCGAAAAATGGAGCGTGCATACAACCCTTGAACTGCCTTATTCAGAGTTTCCTAGGGAGAGCTCTTGTGTTCGAAGGGGAAGAAACTGTTAGGGGCGAGTGGCTCATTGTTCCCAGTCCCGTCCAAATTCGAGCTGACAGAATCGCGGGTGCTTCTTTTCTCCTTCCTCTTCCTAACGACTTGTATGTATTACGTCACTTTGCATAGCTGATTCACACAATCGACGAGCGTACACTGACGTAAATGCGGAAGCGATATCGGGAACTAACGTATTTAATTGTTAACACGCTGGCGCGCAAGTGCGACGGTGCACAACATGTGGAAAAGAGCGGCAGACCGAAGCTCGGTCATGTTACATTTTGAGTGTTGTTTTAACACTAGGTTTACGGAGCTGTAGAAATAACTATTTCACATTACTTTATAAACGTAACAAGAATGTGTCTATCCAAATTGTTGGCTATTTTTCCAATAATATATGCCCAAAGAAATAAATTTGGTAAATAATTCCTCAGGAAAGCACCTTTACAATCTTAACAATCGCAAATTAAGAATATTAGAACCGTAAAATCTAGTGTTAAGAATGAAAAAAGTGAAAATAAGAATTAATTACAATATTTAATAATTACGAAAATTCACTTGATCTTTTAACATCTGATAGGAACAGTGATATAGTTCAGTAAATTCCCATACTTTTCTAAATACACATGCTCGATATTGAGGAATCGCTTGGTCAACAGATTGACTAAGCCAATCCACAAGTAGCGATGGGCATTCAATACTTTGTCTTGCAAAGTTTTCGAACAAATCAATCACCACAGAGTTTCGAACAGAGGTGGGCATTATTTGGCGAAACAATATTTCAAATACCATTGAATATTTTAGATTTTATTTTGCTTAAAGAAAATAGTATTTTGAATAAGATATAAAATTTCTGAACCTGAAAATAAAATATTTCTGTTTCAACAATTTGATCCACAAAATAAAATATTTCTATTTGAACAATCTGAAACACGAAATAAAATATTTTACTTTTTGCATTGTTATAATACTCTGAGAAACCGTATAAACATACAGTGTATCTTATCGTTAAGAAACCATTTACACCCATAAATGTATTGAATTAATTTCAGCAATAATATTTAAAATTGAAATTGAAAATAAAGAAGAAATACAAATATTTTCAATATTCTTCAAATAAAATACTATTTTCCCCAGCACTGGTTTCGAATCAATTCGATATTTATTCGAAATCAGAAATTCTTGAAACTCTTGAAAGTATTGAAGTCTTGAAAATTTTAAAAGTGTTAATAATCTTAATAAATGTTATACTTTTGATAACATTGGTACGTTCATACTGTTATTCATCCCAATGCTGACATATCGTAATCATTGTTTCGTGATAGATGTAACATTTGAAGAGTTTCTTTTCTTACGAACCTTCCAAAGTTTTAAGGCTTTCAAGATTTTCAAGACAACGAAGACTTTCAAGACGTCCAAGAGCTTCAAGAGTTCAAACTTCGAATTATCTTACAAGCGATTCGAATCTTCTGTCGTAAACATTGAAGCGAATCGAAGTGATTCATATGCAAAAGAAATAACATGTGGGGCAAAAGGTTCTCTGTGATTAATTTTGTAATCGAACTTCGGACTCGATCAATATTTACTCTTAAAAAATATTATGCATATTTCCGAAAATGCTCGACAATAAGTGTAAAACATGAATGACAGACAACAATGTTGATGGGTCTCGACGACGCGACGAGGTAATCAATATCACGTGCAAGTCGATTACTGTCGTATCGGAGATAACACTTTCGGAATTAGGAAACATCGATGTTGCGATACGAATTGCATCGTGTAGTGCGCAGTTTCGGATTCGTTCCTAGGACTGTTATCGCAACTGCATTCGAGTGTTTAGACACGATTGAATGAGAGGAATTTAAATTCTTAGAAAATAGGTTCACCCCGATGAACGTGAAAGGGGATGCTTGAGCGCGCAAAAAAATGTAACGAGACAGGGTACAAAGCAAGGGTACAAAGTACCTCTACACGTAATTTTCGGTTTATTAAAATGATTAGAAGGAGAAGTACATTTCTATTTCATTTTCTTCCTTCGAATCGACTTGGAAAATTTGTATTTTTCATAAAAATCGGACGAGCAGCAAAAATGAACTCGAGCCACCTTGATTTTAACGAACCAATCGGGGGAAGCTATTTGCAAGACATTTCAGTGTCGAGCGTGCTAGTTATATTTTCGGAGTGCAGTTGGCTGTGAAGCTTTCAGAAATATCAGTGATTGAGGTATCAATAAACGATCCACTTTACACGGGGATGGAAATAAAATGGAGTAGAAAAAACCCTGTGGGAAGTTGTGTCGGGTATAATAAGCGCGCCGAGCGAGACACGAGGAATCGGACCACGTGGTTTTCTGTCGCTGACGGAAGTGGGAGTGACTAAATCCGCCCTACACCTACCCTGGGACAATAGTACGCAGGTCTAACCCCTTGGGAAGGCTGGCGAGTAGGCCAATCAGCGTTCAACGATTCCTCCTCCTTTAGGAACTACTCGAAAGTTGATCCGTGACGCGTGCATTCGTTGGATTCTCGATCTGGATTGCTTTTTCGAGTAGAGCTACTCGAGCACTGTGAAACTAACAGTAAGGCGACCTCTCCAATGAACGAACTGTTAAGCTGCGTGTCCGCTGAAATGAGTAAATCGTCCGTTCATTTCCTGATGCTATTTCCATAAGAAATCTCTGTCATTGTTAAGTTCTTACATTCCAAAACACAATTCTAATATTTGACGATTATAGCTTGTATTCAAAATCTGGCATTAAATGAAAAATGGGCTAAACGATCCGAGAATGAACATCAATTTCTAACGAATAAACAGAGTACCGCTACGAATAATCGTATAATAATGATAATCAGTCTGCGGATCTTTATGCAAAATAAAAATTGTCTGCACTTACTGCAAGATACAGGAGTTACTTAAGAATGTCTTTCTTTCGAATTACAAGTACCCGTTATTGTCATAAATGCATAAAGATAAATGCACGAGGATGTACTCTAATGATAATTATCAAAACAATAAGATAAATAGATAATGGATAAATAGATGAATGCATGAAGGTGTAGTCTAATGATAATTATCAAAACAAACTTGGGCGCCTTTAAGCGCTATTCATAGTGAAAAAGCACCTGTAATTGGCGCTTATACGCGTCGACTGTAAGCGTTAAGTGAGATTATTTATGTCGACGGTAATACTCGTCGTTTGTGCAATCGGTGAAAATTGTATCATCAAGACGGGTTAAACTACAAAGCTATAATGTTTAAATGACCCGCGATAATGCGATTCGGTAACTCCGAGGATCCAATCGAGGCGCTATAACGTTGTGTAATTATTACACTATAACGTTATAACTCTTTAGTGTTGCGGAGTCGTAATACTGAAACGTGGCCAAGTCGTAACGATGCGCAGTGATGTAACTGAGAAACTATTATAATATAACAGTATGAAAATGCAAAACACAGGAAGGAACAAGGTGAACATACACCTTCCACAATAAGATTGTCTACGCGATCAACAATTGGCTAGAATTTCATCGTTACCTGCGTCTGCTATAGTTACGCTGTATACAGGGTGGTACGAGCAGGTATGAGGTGACGATGTGCAAAAGTAAAATTTGAGAAGAAAAAGAAGAAGAAGACCGGTTTATATTTTCGTGTTGAATATATATTGTTGACTTCACAATATTCTAGCTGGTGTCGAGACAAATTCCAATTCAAAATAATTTAAATAAATTACAAAATCATTCGATTCAAAGTCTAATAATTAAAAGAGATAAAAATATATAAAATGTGTATATTGATATTAAAGAAAGATTATCAAGTAAATTTAAAATAGGTAAAATTAAAATAATTTCAACATCAAAAATTAAGAATATTAAGGTTATGATATAAAAATGAATTGAGAATGGCAAACGAGCTCTAGTTATTGGGTCAAATCCACATTCAAAGGGGGTAATTTTTTCTCGGTCTTTTTTTTTTTTAATTATTGAAAATAATAAATTAATAGATACAATTAGAGAGGTAATAGGTGGTTCGGATCCCACCGTAATAAACAGTAGGTCCCGCTGAAAAGGCGACAGGGAGAGTGGAAAGAAGGGAGAGATTGGTAAATGGATTTGAAACCCTGAGGGGACCAAATAATCATATCAATCAATTAGAGAGGTAATAATAAATGTTAAAAAAATAAATAAAATTATATGATAATGATTAATAATAATTCTCCAAAGTGTATAATGCCAATTGAGAAAGCCAATATTTACAGTTTGTCACATTCAAGGTTGGTTTTATATTACAAGTTTCATCGTTCGAATACTTTCGAAGTACTGTTTATGTTATCGGAGGCACCCTAAACCTAACATGCACAATCACGACACTTATCCGTTACTATAGGAATAAAAGTATTTCATAATTCGTAACAAAACTTTTTTAAATATTTACATTGAGATTTCTTGCTCTCCTACTACATTATCACATTGAATTCATATTATTGACCAGAGAGTCGAGATTTCCTAACAAATTATAATTAAAATATCTCCTAAACTAATGATTTTTTTACACAAATAGATAAATACTTTTTTGTAAAGAATATGAAGGAGCATCAGCTGATGCAATAAAAAATATATGATTCCATTTAAAAAAACATTAATGGCCTTCATATGTCCTTTACACGTCCACCTACAAAAAAAATGTACCATCAGAATGTGCCCCTCTCAAAACCATTCAACTTCATCTGAAACATTGTTTGCTATGCGTAATAATAATGACGTAAATTTAGATGGCAAAATGTGGCGCCCCACCCTGTATATGTTATATACCAGGGAAATTGGTTAGAGCTCGAAGTTTTTGTTCATTGCGAGGAGCTGTGTGAAAGCAAAAAGTGAAAACTGCATAATTCCAAACCACATGTACCAATTTTGTCTAATTTTGTACAGATTAAACCGCGTTTTGATGTTTTGATCATGATTTCACCGTTTGGAGACACTGTGCGTTGTCTTGAAAAGGATATATCTGTTGTTTCTTTGTTCCAGCGATTAACAACAAGTGAATTATACAGAATTCATTATGTAATAACAATTAATATGTCCAAATTCGAGAAAATCGTTTCTAAAAACCCTTATATATCTTTTATGGGTTTGGAATGAAGTAAAATCTGATTATTGATTTGAACTCAGCATCTCAAAATCTATAAAACGGTACCATTTTTATTCATTTAAACATAGAAGTAACTTCAAAAATGATTTTCGTCCGCGTTTTTCTTGTTTCAACCCACTGTGGCGGCAGTTCCATTCGCGTCCACCTGTACGGCAAGGGAGCACGTGGCGATCTCCTCGCAGAGTCTCCTAACTCCTCCACCGCTATCAGACGGTATCACCACCACCGCCAGTGCCACCGGTAACCAACCACCCCCACTCGTTGTTCGTTGGCCGGTCAGGTGAAGAGTGCGCGCTGGCAGCCTCGGCGAAGTGGCTCGTTACCACCACCACCACGCTCGCACGGACAGTAGCGGCACGGTAAACGATCGCGAAGGTTGCCGGACGCGTTGCTCTTACGTGTTACCGCGTTTCCGCCCTCCCGCTTGTTTCTTCTTCCTCTTCTCTCGTGGCCAGAGTGTGCGGCACACGTGCCCCGCCGGCTCTCTCACGATATCTACTCGGCCCGGTGAGCCGCGGGCGGCACGACCTCGTCGTCGTCGAACGGGCGCCCTCGAGGTACGAGGGCATCGGCTGAGAGGAGGGAAGGCGACAGGCCTTCCGCGCTCCTTGAGGATGCCGCCGCTTCCTCGTCGTCGACGGCGACGTGGATGTACGCGCTTCTCGGTAAGACTTCGACCCCGAAGATCCTTTACATCCTAAGGGATCAAGCCCCCCGTCGCAAGACACCACGTGGTTGCAAAGCGCGATCCAGACGACTCGACCATAACTCGCTAGTATCGTAACTTCACCTGTATCTGCAACGCGAGTCTGACGATTCGACTTCGTTTCATCGGTATCGGCAATTTTTACGTGGTTGCAACGCGCGAACCCAGCGACTCGACCTCGCCTCCTGTGGATCGGCTACGATCATGTGCCTGTGCTGACTGATACGCGACAGTGATAAGTGCCCATCCCCTGGACTAGGCTCGGGGCTGGATCGGCCAGAGCAAGGCAGATCATCCCCGTGTCTTGAAAGTCCAGTTGATCATGACAGTGATAAGGTTACTTCGTAGCGAAGCTTCATGCTTGGGTGACAGTGTCGTTCGTCGTGCAACAGTGACGAGTGTTCATCCTCTGATTGCTATCTACAGCTGATCGGTACATATACGCACTTGATGCGTTTCTTCAGTCTTGTGACAGTGTCCTTTGCAGTCGGTGATCAGTGTTTGCGTATCCTTGTCTCGGTCCTAGCTGACATGTGCTTCAGACACTGAAGGTTCTTGTCTACATCCATGTCCTGTGCTCTGTGTTGGTTCCGTTTATTATGCGTCGGTTACGAGTGTCTTAACCTGGTCCTAACTGGCTGGTTCAAAGTAGATTTAATGCTCGATGTAGATTGTCCTGTTTACCCCGATTCATTTGAACGTCGTGTCGACGATGATGAGCGTCACGTAGTGAACTCGACCTCTTTGATGGAGCTAGACTGAGCTCGATCGGTTCCCGACGGAACAGAAGCGTCCTCATTGAGAATCCTAAAGATTGGCCATTTTGGATGAAGATTGAATTGGCCATCACGTTTTTGGATTGAATTGACCATTCTGGTTGGATTGAAGTGGCCATAGCGATCGAACATGTCCAATCCTCGGTGACGCTAAGTGTTCAGGCTATTCCCCATGTCCATTGCTTGGAGTAGGATGATCCTTCTCGGTGGTATCGCACGTGCATCACGCTTGGCAAACAGCCACTAAATAGCAACAGAAGGTGGCAGTGTGAGGTTTTAGTTGGTTTCTGTCGGTTGCTTAGCGAAGATATGGTGATAGATAAGTGATCGATCGTGAGGCTAGTGAATAAATCGGTGAAAGATCCGCAGAGACGTGTCGATGAAATCGTGCGTCGTCTCTCTAGGATAGATCTGCGTGCCTGTGGACCGGTTCGGCAAGCGTTCAAGGTACTTCTTTCTAAGTTCTTCACTGATTCAGGATATAGTTGCCGAAACCGTGAGAAAGTATCGAATATTGACGAAACGGTAACACGATCTTAACTTGAATCTTTGTAGAGACGAATCAATCATTGTTTCGAATCGAGGACTAGCATATTCAGTTTGCTCCATCAGATTTCACTCCTAGAAAAGCAACGAATATTAAATGATTTTTTAAACTTATCGATCGATGGATCATTTGTAACCATTTGTCTGGTCTGTTCTTCAGTTTGCTGTACGCATCTTCTTTACTGGCCCTTTTGTTAGCTGTTTCCTTCTTTCTGAAGAATATTCCTTCGGTCTTCTCGCCATTCATTTTCTTTTATTTTCTTATTCTCGTTACTATGCGCCTGTTAACTACTTTGTTTCCTATCTCGTTATTCTTCCGCCAGAAATCTTCTTCTTTTTCGTCCTCCTCTATCTCCTTGTCTCGGTGAGATAATCGTCCAGCCGTTCCCCTGCAACCGCGATAATGGTCTTTGATCGTTCACTTCTGGTTTGCTACAAGCTGACATCATCTTCTTATCAGGCTATTGTACTTGAGCTATCGGTGTTAGTTTTTCTCAAGCGTCCAAGGTGAATTCGAAAATGGCTCTTCGCGTGAATTTTTACGAAACGTTCGTGTACCGTGACATTAGCGAACAGGTGGCAAGCAAGAAGTGTCTTTCATTTTTTGTTGTTCCAAGCTGATTGACGACTGTAATGCTGATTTTAACGATGAACGACGTCGATGAATCGACTCGTCATGGGTGCTCGTCCATACCTTCCGGTGATTGCTTATTTTTCTATTCATTGACCTACAGTTAGATAGTGGCCGCTGCGATATCGAGCATTTTTCACAGCTGAATACTCGATATGTCGCTCGTGCGAAGATAATGGACGACGATAAGGTTCGCTGCAATTTCAGACGGCAATTCGAGTCTGTTCGAACGTGTTTGCCGAGCCTCTGACGTTACGGTTAACATTTTACGGCGGAATAATAAATTGCATTTTCTACTTTTTTGCAGGTATGGTACTGGAATCAAATAAATGTTTGTTTCTTCCTTTAACAATTTGAATAAGTTGAATTACAAATATTAATATATAATTACCAATATTATTATTAATATTACAATATAATAATATGTTAATACTATCTTTTATTCTTAGCCTACTCAGTTTTATCAGAATTGCATAAAATCCGCATCGTCATTGAAGTTTGACATGCAATCGCAAAGTATGTTTTTATATTAGAATGGTAGATCTCGAAGTTATAAATAGTTTGTTACTCTTTCTGTCATATTCATTGATTAATCACCGATGACTTCAGTTTAATCACTGATCTAACGTCATCTTCGCATTGCTGTGAACTCTGTACCGACAATATTGACATACAAACCGCGTGTCTCGTACGAGATTACTCTCCGAGCATTATTTCGATTATCTCCGCCACACGTGCAGTATTATTTTCCTTAATTTATCGTGCACTTGAACTTCATTTCTTCAAGGAATAACAAGTTATTAGAAACTTTTCGCTAGCCTTTACGACAGATTACGGAGCATTTAATAAAGATTGATTTGGTCAATGAATTCTATTTTGAAGACTGCGAAAATGAAGAAAAATTCTCGAGTCGTGAGTATCGCGAAGAGACGTGAACGAGTTTTATTCAGAGTCCAGAGTATCAGTAATTATTAATAAGTATTATGTCTCTTCACAATACTCGTTATCAATGAGTATTAATAATTACGAACCCGTTGCACAGGAATATTGTCAAGTTGTGAATTACGATGGATAGATCGCCGGGATTTTTTGCATACCGATCGATAGGCATCTCGGACTCTAATTTGCGATTACGAGGCGCGCGACGGAACGCACGAAGAAGAAGTCGCTGGTAGTTAATGATCTTTGCGCAAGGGAAAAGTCAAGTGAAATGTTTTTCCGAGCAGAGGAAGATAGCCATACAAAATTGTAATCGATAATGTTACAACATCGCCGGCGATCGTCGTTAGCGCGCAATTCTGCTACTTTGCAATTCGCCGTATCATATAAATGATGCATTAGTTAGTTGATTACTGGGTGCAGACTGTAAGTCTTTCGAATTGTGTAGTACACGATCTTAACGGAGCTTTCTAACTGTTTTTGTTTAAAAAGATTGGCATCTTCTAGAGTTTTGGAATTTTAAAGTTGGAATTTTAAAGTTGTTTACAAATTTTAATAAAGGAATAGAAAAAAACACATTTGGAAGATAGTTCAACCCTTGGCGGTTTTAACTCTGAGACGACACTAAAAATTGTTGTAGCATTATTAAAAATATTGTTTAGATTATTAAATATATCGGTATCTAATCTATTACTAAACATTTAGCTGATCTGTTTGGGTGAACGTCTGGTACCAAAGCCTTTTTAATTTCAACCTATTATATTGTTATTTCTACCTTATCAACGGTAAAATGCTTTCGAAAATATCAAATCGCAAAACCATGCACACAAATTCCACTGATAGGACGCTGCTGACAATCCCGATGCAAAAATGTAAACTTGAAGTAGTTCACACATGGGACTGATCGGTCGCATTGGCAATGAATGTGTTGTGTTCTCCAATCGGATGAGAATATTTAAAAAAAAATTGATTTGTTTGACCCACCAAGGTGTACGTAGCCCCTTAATTGAAGATAACCGTTTACGATCCCCTTTTTCGCGCGATCGACGCAACTCAACGCAACGCAACGCAACCTAATCGGTTCCAAACTGATTGCGCCGGCGATACGTTGTTTTTCGGTTACGTAATCGCAAACAGCCGCTTTCCTTGGCGTGCGTGTGGAAAATTTTGCGATTCCCGGACACATTTTCGGTTGCATAACGGCGACGAATTCGAAACGTTTTGTGCTTGAATAAATCTGGTAAATTATTTATGAAGCGTTCCGCGCAACGGAATCAAAGTTCGCGTTGAATTTTCCTTAACAATGGCATCCTAACGCTAATACGTTCGCGGATATTATGTATTTACAGAATATCGTTCCGCTTGTCCTTTCAAGCTTTTTCATTTCAAGCTGACGACACGTAACATCAAACGGTAACTAAAAATTAGGTAGAAATACGTTTTCTGCGTGACTTCATTCTGCGCATAATCATATGTAAATGGTATCGAGCTTTCATCATCCGAGTAGCTGTAGAAGCTGACAACAATTGCAACGTGTCCTATTTTTCCCATCCGAGGTCTTTCTCCCGGTCGTTTACCCTATTTCAGTTTTCTAAGTAGGTCTTCTGCGCTTTATGCAACACCTAGTTTCTGTCACAGGTGTCTGAATATGCAGCTCACGAATGAAGTTGCACATTTAATCCTTCGCAGAGGACCAGATTATGTATAGAAGTCGAAAATGAAAATGTAGAAAGAAAGATTCAGAACAGACTCTAATAAATATGTGTTATTAATTTTCTTTAAACCGAGATGAAATTCTATTTTGGTTTTGTTAATCTACAGTTATTGGATAACATGTAGGCATACAATATATATATTGCTCCTGTTTTAGGAAATTACGAACTACAAAAAAAAGTTCTAATCAGTGAAACCGTGAGATAAATCGTATGGCAAGGGGTTAAATAATTCGATCATGTTAACATGGAAATTAGGTACATGAGCTTAATGTCGCTAATATGTCCACGTTAAGCCTCAAAGGGTTAAACAAGCATTGCATTTTTGACGAAATAATAATTTCATCGATAATGTCACTTCAATCGGTGTACAAACTAAACTTAGGTCAGGATCGCACGGTCCTATAAACCAGGCGAACAGTAAAATATTTGCAGTTTTTAGAATGACATATATTGCAGTATTTAGAATAATATAATATCGCGCAAACTTTGTAAACAGTTGTTGATTGTTTTAAAAGTCGAACGTCACTTTTGCGTTTTGCATTGTTGAAAAAATGATAAGTAACAATATCCAAATAGCTATTTTACGACAATTTTCTATGTCGATAGATAATAGCATGCTATTAAAAATTGTTCACTGATCGTTGTCTACCGTTTTTACAACTAAGTAAGTTCGCAAAATATCTTCGCAGTGTGTTTGTTGCACAAACGTGTCATTTTCCACTTCTCAGTCGCTTCACTTGTCGTTTCAACTGATAACAGTATGCATTTCCGTTTTCACGACGATGTTACAGTTCTGTGAACGCATTCAATGTAAATGTCATACGGAAATATTGTGAGTAGATTTTGTTTTAGCGGTAGTATATACATACACCTCCGCTCAAAAGTATGTGGACAACACGTTTATTTTGTTAAGCTGTCTCGCTTATACAGTTAATAATAAATTCATTAGATATCTCACCAATAATTATTATTATTGTCTTGAGAAGACAGCAAACCGCGCTAATGGATCACCGTAGATTGAAACAGTATTAGCCCTGCCGAAGAAACTTTTATTTGTTCAAGAGATTGTAATAATTAAATTGTACAATATGGTACTATTACAATAAATTATACTTGCAACAAAGTGTCCACA
Organism: Lasioglossum figueresi; assembly: GCA_028455805.1. Classification (NCBI taxonomy): domain Eukaryota; kingdom Metazoa; phylum Arthropoda; class Insecta; order Hymenoptera; family Halictidae; genus Lasioglossum; species Lasioglossum figueresi. Next base: position 9,161,604 of record CM052190.1, on the reverse strand, counting down.
TATTTTTGAACGGGAGTGTACGTATAGAAGGATATAAATACTGTATACACTTCTCAGATAATAGGACGGTCCGGTGATAAGACATTTGCATAATAGAGCATCTTGACGTTCTGATAATAGAGCTCTACTGCTCCATTTCTCCCAGTCTGTTTATGCCATAACTCTCGAGACAATACCACCAACAATTACAAAACACTTGCTTCAACTATTGTAACAATAAATCTATATTTATAAAACGCTTGCTTAAAGTGTCTTGTCTTATAAGTAGCCAACGGATTTACTGCATTTGTGACGAAAATGGGTACCTAGGTATAATTTAAAACAGTAGAAACATTAGAAGAATTTCAAATACTGTGATATTACTTTCAACCTATTAAATGCTACTCCAATTTGTTGCGATTCAGGTAGAACATTTTTATTTTGCATAAAGATTCGCTGTCTACTATTTATATTATTACTAGATTGAATTTATACATTTATGGAAAAACTGAATAGATGAAATTTAAAACGTGGTAATTTAATGTGGTAATTTAATGTGGTAATTAAAAAATGTCGTTAAATAAATAAAACTGAACCTTCTGGACGTTCATAATGCCAGCAACAATTACAGGTAGAACATTGTTATTTTGCATAAAGATTAGCTGTCCACTAATTATATTATTACTAGATTGGATTTTATGCATTTATGAAAGAACTGAATAGATGAAATTTAAAACGTGGTAATTTAATGTGTTTATTAAAAAATGTCGTTAAATAAATAAAACTGGGTTTAAGCGTTTGGACGTTCATAATGCCAGCAGCAATTACAGGTAGAACATTTTTATTCTGCATATAGATTCGCTGTCTACTAATTATATTATTACTAGATTGGATTTTATGCATTTATGGAAGAACTGAATAGATGAAATTTAAAACGTGGTAATTTAATGTGGTAATTAAAAAATGTCGTTAAATAAATAAAACTGAGTTTAAGCTTCTGGACATTCATAATGCCAGCAACAATTACAGGTAGAACATTGTTATTTTGCATAAAGATTAGCTGTCCACTAATTATATTATTACTAGATTGGATTTTATGCATTTATGGAAGAACTGAATAGATGAAATTTAAAACGTGGTAATTTATTGTGGTAATTTATTGTGGTGATTTAAAAATGTCGTTAAATAAATAAAACTGAGTTTAAGCGTTTGGACGTTCATAATGCCAGGAACAATTACCCTAATCACAGCAAGTTACATGATCTCGTCGGGACGCTCTTCCGCGAACGGTCGGCGAAATGTCATAAAAATATGAAATTGTCTGTCAGTCGGTGCACGGCTCGCCATAGATCACTTTGATCGGCCTTTCGTTCGTCGTCAATTTGTCAGCCAGCTGCCAACGGGCGAGTGATTGCGTCTGTCATGTAGTTGTCTCTCCGTGACCACGTCTTCCCGCATTGTCTCTTTGAAAATTTAATTGCCTTTAAGCGCAGTTTAGGAGCTTCGTTTACTCGAACCTGCGAAAGAATGTATTTTTATTTCGGAGTTACTGAAACCGGCAGCTAATAAGATTTCACGCGTGTCTAGCTGTGAGCACGCAACTGGAACCAACGATTATGTTTACAGTCAATTAAGTTAACAAGACTCGTATTGCCATTAAACAGTTTTCAATCATTGATTTGCACTGCAGTCTACCGCGTAATTACTGTTGATCTACCGTATTTACATTTGAAAAAATTGTTAGCTAAACATATGTACAAACATAAGGGAATATGCTGTCGATAATTTATTTAGAGCCTGCAGATATTTATTCATTTATACATATTATTTGCAGCCTCTATTAATTTATAGACGGAATGACTGATGATTCGACAGCTGACTATAAAAAGTATTTTCCATTTAACAAACTCAACATTTTTAATCGATTATAATTACAATTTTGATCCAAAATACAAACAAAAATGTATAATAAGTGTCTCAATATACACGCATCATGTCTGATCTTTTTTATATTTGTTTAAATGTTATTAATTAAGGAAAATGAAAGTAGATCGACCAAGCTGATTTAAGTGTAAACATTTTTTTCCTTTGTGGATCATCGAAAGATCCAATTTTTAATTTAATTTGTTTATTTTCCTTAATGTGTTAACGAGGTGTGAATTAAGTGACGGGTGAATTAGGTATGCTAAATAAATTCGAAACAAATACGATCTGAAATAATAACCATTTAATTGACCGGGTCATAGTATAATTAGTGTAATTTGTTGTTATCGTAATTGTCCCGGGGTGTGATCGCGTCGCGGAGCTGAATAAATGAGACCGGTGCACAAAGGGACCGTTTATCCGAACTCGATGACAATCAGCGGCTCGTTCAAATACGAGGTCAGTGATTTAGAAAGTCGTGTTTTACATCAACGCAGTCTGGGATGAATAATTACACGACCACTTACGTAATCTTCCAACTAGAATCTTATCAAACTCTATAACACGTGAAATCTATGCGCATCGTTCAGTGCCAAAAGAACGTTCGACGTGATTGTCCGATTGAGAATGGCGATGGTTTCACCAAGAACAATATTTCTTCAGTTTAACTTGATGTTCTCTGGCTGAGTGACTAGAAAGTGAGAATTTTGGCACAATTTTGTTCTTCATCTTATTCTGTATCAAGTAATATCCACACTGACGGCCGATATCACGTGATTTCGTTGAATCAGCGTCCTCCAACAGGTGTCACGCACACGCGACTTTTGTATTGTTTCCTCCTGTCGTTTGTAGCGTTTTCGTTCGACATCGAAGAACTTCTTCTTCGAAGATGGCTGGGACCATGTTCCTGATTAGGGTATCAACTTTCTGTGTGGGTCCTGACTTGGACCTAAGGCCTAATCTCTATGTTGGTTCAAACATTTAACATATACGAGGCGTGATCAAAAAGTAAGATGACTTTTTATTTTTATGAAAAAATATTTATTTATTCATCAATATTTATGTTGTCCCCTTCAAAGTAATCCCCCTCGGATATAATACACTTGTGCCAGCGCTTTTTCCAATCCTCGAAGCACTTCTGATAAGCACTTTTTGGTACAGCTTTGAGCTCTTCCAGCGATGCAGTCTTTATCTCCTGAATCGTTGCAAATCTCCGTCCTTTCATGGGTCTCTTCAGTTTTGGGAACAGGAAAAAGTTGCAGGGGGCCAAAGCCGGTGAATATGGAGGCTGAGGCATAATTGTAGTGTTGTTTCTGGCCAAAAAATTACTCGCAAGCAACGATGCGTGAGCAGGTGCATTATCGTGATGCAAAATTCATGAATTGTGTTTCCAAAATTCCGTTAAAATTGCTTGGCACGAACCAAACGAGATGCCGACATCATCGGCAACTTCTCTAATGGTAATTCGACGATTCCCCAACACTATTTTCTTCGCTTCTTCAACGTTTTCATCGGTTGTTGACGTGCTGGGGCGTCCAGGGCGAGCTTCGTCGTTAACATCTTCTCGGCCTTCTTGGAAGAGCTTGTACCACTTATAAACATTTTTTTTACTCAGAGTACACTCACCGTATGCCACTGTCAACATTTCAAGTGTTTTGCAGCACTTAATTCTATTTTTTACACAAAATTTGATGCAAATTCTTTGGTCTATTTTTTTCACGCAAAACACTTCTAAACTTTATGCTTCTCACAAACAAACAAAAAAATGCTGTATAGCTGAAACTGTGAACATATGTTCGGGACGAGTGTACCAGCATAAGAAAAAAAAGAAAACGAAAATCGACTGTAGGTATCCCGCGGAAATTCAAAAAGTCACCTTACTTTTTGATCACACCTTGTATAATTACCAATGCTTAAGATTTAAACCTTAGCACTCGAATGGCGCCTCTGAGGCGCCATTAATAATTGATGTACTATTATTTAAAATATTGTTTACATTGTTAGATCTGTCGGTATCTAATCGAGTACTCAACATTTAAGTATCGTATGAGGTATTACATCAATTTCATATCTACGAAATTTAAAAAATCATACAGGATGAAAATATTCTAGATCGGAAGAAATGTTTAATTTTCCAGTTAAAATAGCTCCGAGTGCAAAGGGTTAATATAAGTGGCAATGCCTAGTAACGTTCACACAGCTCTAATCAATAATGTTTAAAAACTTACTTTTGATGATATCTCGTGTAGACACATTAATCTTTCCGATATCCTCGATAAAACAGCAATTCAGTTAGTTTAATTACCACGAATTGAGTACTTAACACGTTGAGCGCCACGCGAATTCTTAAAGAAATCCCCGTCAGTCTTCGCGCCGTGTTTCAATAAAATCCATCAAAATGCCTTAATGATATAATCCTGTAATAAATAACAAAATTAAGTAAATTTTCATGTAATCGCTTAAAACAATGTAAATTTTTTAGATTTTATATCATATTTTACATTGTCAGTCACCGATGGTTGACGCGGCCTAAACGGAAAGTCTAGTGTCAGCCACCGATGGCTGACGTGTCGCTCAACGTGTTAAATGACATTTTGGATGTTCCCGATCAAATTATACTCGGGCACAGCCGTCGGATGGTTGAAAACCATCAGGAACTCACTTGCAAAATACAGGAACCTTGTCCCTAAGGTTTTGATCTCAGCTCGAGTCTTCGTTCTCACGGTGTTACTCTTCTTTCTAGAAGAAGTGTCGAATTCAATCATCCTAGCCTTGGTCGCGTATCGGATCCCAATGCTGATCCTGGTCCAACATTGACTCTAGTCTGTGCGTCGGTCCTGATGTTGGTCGTCCGCGCGTTGCAACCACGTGGTCTCGAAAATCGGTGTCGGAATAAAAGAACAGCTGTTTGCGGGTCCCCAGACGAGGGTGGATTACTGCCAGATAGCGGCGGTGTCGTGGAGAATGACGTTGTGGTCGGCGATGGCGCCGGCGTGAACAGCTGCGAGGTGCCTCAACATCATCAGCAACGTCTTCAACGTCACCGCTACTATCGGGAGCAGACGCAGCTCGAGGATCATCGCCAACAATACCAGCAGCGGCAGGAAGAGGAGCTGGAGGACCTGCTGTGCTTTCGTGGACCACCAGACCAGGAGATGGTGGCCCAAGAAATGGCACAGAGTTACACGCAGCTCCTCCATCCGAGTCAGGAGCCGCAGGAGTTCATCTCGTTGGAGGAGCTACAGCCGAGGATCCATCAAGCTCATCATAGCAACCGGGGCCAAGTGGTCACCGGCATGTCATCCACCGGGACCCAGCTCTATCAGCATCATCAGCATCATCAGCACCATCCCCCGCGCTGTTATTATAATCTCTCGGCTGTACAAGAGTAAGTGGAAATACATGCGTTGTTGTCGTGTTTTATGCGTTCGTGTCGAAGGCTAGACTCCCCGAGTCGAAATAAAGGGGACGTTCGCATGAATATGTGTGTGGTTATCGATGTCTAGCTTTACCGTTGCTGAATTGGTGTCTCAAACAATTCGGTCGTCGACTCTGGTGTCGATCCATCGACGGAACAGTTGGTGTACGTTTAAATAATAAAAGTGAAGTTATTGTGAACATTTTTAATCGCTATTTTATTATTATACATAGAACATGGATTCACAATCAAAGAATTAATTGAAGGATTCACCGAAGTGTAAATGGTACAAAAGTTGATTAATTGCTGGGCAGATTCATGTCGTCTAAATGTTCATTGTCAATAATGTGTTCAGTGATGTAAAGAGGACTACCAGAATGAAATTCAATTTTTTTTACTTTTAAATACAGTTAGTTAATTTGATGACGTATCTTTCAGAAAAATACACGTGAAATCCCGTGGCGTCTCCGCCGCGACAATATGGCTGCCGACTATGCGGAGTCAGTGATTTCAATGAACGCATGATTGAGAATTATTCGATTCAGTGTTTTTACATGCAGCTTTTTAAGTAAGACCATGATCCCGTTTAATTTGTATCGAATTACATACATCGTCTAGGTGTTAACAAAACTTACAATTTGTTCAGACAGAAAACGTTTAGGGTTTTAGTATAATTACAAAGCAAATGAAACCAGCCGACGTGGCGCGATCTGCTATCAATTAATAATTGTATATCTCAATCAAAAGATAGAAGAATGGAAACGTTTGCAATCACGTGGATAATCATATTTAATGTATTACTGTGCACACTATATTGATTTTTTGCCATAATTTACCATCCTTGATCATGACAGCAGCATGGAGTGGCATGAAGCATCGGTCGAACACAACATACGTTTTACATGTACATGTGTATTCGCAATGTCGTACGTGTTGTTTCGGTATCATTTATTATCCCTATAAAAGTGACATAGTTTTTACAGCCAAACAAGTTTCGGATAATCGAGGTTCTACCGATGCGTAACAAGCGATACAAGTTTCGGACTACACAATTACGGTAGAGGTGTACGAATTCTTAACTTCGCTCGTTAAGCAAGTAATTATTAAGGGAATAGACTCGATGAGTTGTGTGGCACTCCACACACCGCTAGACGCATGTACGTACACGAGAATTGCAAGGGTCCGGGATATGGAAAATAGCGTCTCGCTGATGCATATCGGGGACCTCTCCATAGTCGCGATCGCTAGATAAAAGATGAATCTAGCGCGCTCGCTGTCCCAGAAAGCCTAATTTTGCGTTTTTCAGGCGATATTCGCATTATTCGACAGAATTTAGCGGAGCCGCGACAATGCTGCATTTTCATTTGTTCCAGCAGTTCTTCTCGCACCTCCGCTAAATTCTGTCGGATAATGCGAATATCGTCTGAAAACGCAAGATTAGGCTTTCTGGGATAGCAAGCGCGCTAGATGCATCTTTTATCTAGCGATTGCGACTATGGAGAGGTCCCCAATATGCATTAGGGTGACGCTGTTTTCCTTATCCCTTGCAATTCTCGTGTACGTACATGCGTCTAGCGGTGTGTGGTGTACCACACAACTCGTCGAGTCTACTCCCTTAAGTAAGTTACGGCAGAGAATACTCTAATTTCTGCAATGCCGGGAGAACAATTATTCTAGGCTCACATACATCCGAATCTCTCAACAGTGAGAACTGCGAGACGGTTACAGTTCGAACGGACTGTAGACCCCGCGGCGACGGCAGGCGTGTGTTTGATCGATCGAAACGCGATTTATTGTTTCAGAAACACCTGTTCCACGGTTTACTTCGGCGACATAGGCGCGGCCTCTGGCGTGGGCGAGGTATCCGCGGTCCCGGCGGGGGGGTGGCGATGGTCTCAGCCTGACTCCAACCCCCGCCACCAACGAGACAACAGCCACTACCACCACCCCCAGCCCGAACACGACCTGCGCTACCACCGTTACCATCACCACTACCAGCACCATTGCACCAGCCACTGGGAACGATAACAGCAACCAGGGGGTCGTAACGGGGGCTGAACCGCCCCAGCCTATGGAGACACCCCCGACCATGGTACCCGACCAGGCACCCGCCTCCGGCCATCATCACTACCATCACCGTCATCATCATCACCATCATCACCATCATCATCGACACAATCAGCAGCGAAGCGCGTCCACCACACCGAGCCTCGGCCAGGCCAACACCGACACGTCCGACGAGTTCACCCCGATTCCGAGGAAACGGAAACTCTCGTGCCAGTAAGTCTATCCACTTTACTAATTAACACGTTCTATATCAACAATTAACCTGAAGTCTCCCGTCTAGGGTTTGCAATACCGAACCAAAAATACAATACCGATATTCGGTATCTTTTTTAAACGTTGTACCGGAATACCGGTATTAATACCGGTATTAGGAATTTTCAAAAAGGTACAAAAACACAGCTGTTTCTTTACCATATATATTAGTTTTATACAAAAAATAATAAACTATAAAAATATAAACAATTTTGTTATGTTCAAATATAAAATAAAGGAACAAATGTTGTAATCAAATATTATTGATAAGAGCAGTATATAATAATTTTTAACATTAGAAACAGAAAATATAATATGAAAAATAGGAACAAAACGTATAGTATTATTATTAAGAAGATACTAATAACTAAGAGTAAATAGTATAGATGCTAAGAGTAAATATAAAATCTTGTTGTACAGTCTATTATATTGTATAATGTTTAACACTTAGCACTCGAGTGACGCCTCTGAGGCGACATTAATAATTGCTGTACTATTAATTAAAATATTGTTTACATTATTAGATCTGTCGGTATCTAATCAATTACTCAACATTTAAGTATTGCATGAAGTATTACATCAATTACATATCTACCAAATTTAAAAAATCACACAGGATGGAAATATTCTAGATCGCAAGAAACGTTTAATTTTCCAGTTAAAATAGAAAAAGACATTAACTAATTTATTAACTGCATATTTTTGAAATGTGATTGTAAAAAACATTACTGTTAATAACGAGCGATACACTTCCTCTAAATATTTGCCTCCTTGATCGGCAACAAACACACAGATATCGTCAGCGGCGAACCCTTATAAATGTGAGGTTAGGTTCCAACAATTGACAAGACAGCAAATGATTGATGTTGGTACTACAGTAAATACATATTTCGCATAAGAGTAGATGTCCAAAAAAGATATTTATTATTTATAGCTAATACCGAAAATACCGGTATTTTACCTTAGCAAATATCGGTTTCACGAAATTGCAAAATAGCACGAAATACCGGTATTCGGTATACCGGTGTACCGGTATTGCAATCCCTACTCCCGTCGGATAAATTACCGTCGATCAAATTGAATTAACACATACGAAATAAATGCTTATCCAAATTCAGTAAGTTTTATTGTTTGTAAACGTTGTCCTCGTATTGAAAAAAAAAAATAATTCGTCACCGAAAGGGTTCAAGAAACAGGGACTAGAATGTGAAAATTTATCATGTATAGTATACAGCGAATCGCGTTTATTAATATTGCATTTGGATCTTTCTGAGAAGTTAGAACAATTAGTGAATACATGACGTGGTAAAATTTGTTGAAAAAATTGCGATTGCTCGTAATTACAGAGAAATACTAAGAGTTGTGTTCGTTAACATTTTTACATCTCATGAAAGACATTTAATACGTTTTCTAATCGTTTTAACGAGTTTCGTGCATATTTAGTAGACCTTGTTTGAAGGAGTTAATAGTCTTCTTCAATCAAATTCGTTAGAAAATGAAAAGGCCATAAATTCATGTTGTGGATACGAATGGGAGGTGTCATTGAAACGTCGACAGGTGAAAATACAGTACGTACTCCCTTTTTTTATCAGTCGTGTTCCTCACAAAGTCGATTCGACGGGACGTGAGGTCGGAAGTCGTACAGTAGTCGGTGTATTACACATTAACCCGTGTGCAAGTATAGAGAACACGTAGGAAACGAAGCCTCCCAAATGTATTCAAGACTGACATTTCCATCCACAAACATCTTTCCACCCCTTATCCCCTCCGTTGCCATTCCCGCGACGTTTTCCGTTAAACGACGGCAACTCCAAGTAATTACCGATCAAGGTGTCGGTTACCCGCTCAAAGGGTTAACTTAATCATTAACAGAACACCGAAGATTTGCAGTCCCTCGGGATACCGGGCCTCTCGAAATTGCGTTCGATAATTGGCGCAAGACCGGCCCCGTACGCCACCTTGTCCGTAATATCGACGGTAGTTAGCAACCTATATCACTCAGAAAAATCACCACCTAATATCACTCAGAAAAATCACCACAATATCAAAGCAATTTAATTAATACAACCTAAACTGGAAAGTTAACCATTAACACTCGAGTGGTGACTCAGAGTCACCGTTAAAAATTTCTGTACCATAATTCAAAATATTGTTTACATTATTAAATAAGCTGAGATCTAACCAATTACTAAACATTTAAATATGTTAATGAGAATTAAATATAATGTAATATATTTATGAGGTATTATATTAATTGCATATCCTTAAAATGAAAATAATCATATAGAATGGAATTACACTAGGTCGGAAGAAATGTTTAAATTTCGAGATAAAATAGCTCCGAGTGAAAAGGGTTAAAATTGATCGTAGCGGATTCTATTTTAAATTTTCTGCATTCTAAAAGTATTAGCGAAATTAAGATACATAATTCTTTCTGTCACTAATTTTTACGCTAATTGCCAGTGGAGAGTTCATTTCTTTACTGCAGATCGATGTTTGTGCTACATTTTTAATTCATGCGGTCTTATTAACGCCATTCAAATTTTTCTATATTGTAGACGACTGTTTTATTAGAAAGATAAAATTAAACAAAGTTTTGTGAAACAATCGGAAACGTTGCTAAAATTGTTCTAATAAAATACATAGCTTGCATGAAAAGTATTTTCTCAATTTCTATTAACGCTATACAAATTTGTCCATGTTCATAGATAACTTTTTTTGTTAGAAAAGATCAAATTAAGCGAAGGTTAAAAAATGATCGAACAAAGCATTACTATTATAAAATCACTTTGATAAAGCGCATAGTGTACTTAACAAGTATTTTTCAAATTTTTAAAACTGATTGGAGATGGAACGTTTCCAAGAAGTGGAATAAAGGAAACATTTCTCTCGCTAATTAAAATATTCGTCGCAAAGAAGACAAATTAAAAATGTTAAAGAAGGGTTTTCTTTTATTTTGCAGTTTACATTTACACATGTACATTACACATGTACATTTGCAATGTACATTCCACATGTGCAATGCAATGTACATTCCACATGTGCAATTGCAATGTACATTCCACATGTACATTGCAATGTACATTACACATGTACATTTGCGATGTACATTCCACATGTACATTTGCAATGTATATTCCACATGTGCAATTGCAATGTACATTCCACATGTGCAATTGCAATGTACATCCCATGTGTGCAATTGCAATGGACATTCCACATGTGCAATTGCAATGTACATTCCACATGTACATTTGCAATATACATTCCACATGTACATTTGCAATGTACATTCCACATGTACATTTGCAATGTACAAAGATCAGCAACCTAATTTAAAGTGAAAATACCTAAGTGTCAATCGAATCATCGTTAAATCCTTAAAAATACTGTTCAACGTTTTCGACGGAGTTTCTCACGCAGATTGATCTGTTCCCGAGTTACATCACCAGTTACAAGACACCTCGCGTATTCAAATGATGTTTTTCGCGATCGCGTTAAGAATCCCGACCGAATGCTTGTCGTCCGAGGAAATAGACGCGGTTCTCGAAACTTCGAAGAGCAATGAAAGGCTCGTGGAAGCTGTACGCGAGCGAAACTTGGCGAAATTGTGCATCAAAAGGTGTGTGTCGCACCCTCGAAAGGGTTGCACGTCGAAGAAATTGTTTCGCTTGTACGCGCGCGCGCTTGGTTTCTCGAGCTTCTTCGAGTTTCTTCGAGCATAGGTCTTCCTCAATTATTCCGCGGTTCCACATTATTTCCGTCGCGTCGACTAAAATTCCAACGAACCAGTCTGTAAGGATGCTTACAGACAGAAGGCGCCAATGTCATTCCGATTTAAATGTACGAAATGTATGGAATTATATCTGACCGATTTCCCTGATCATTAATAATTCCCAATAAACATTTAAGAATAAAGAGTATCTTGAGCAATTAATTACTATAAAATATGTTTCTATAAGACTAGGATGAGCGGACTTTTAATGTCGCTTATTTTTTGTAACAAAATTCCATTGATAAAAATATAAAGAAGTAAAATTTCCTTATGAAGATTAATTTTACATTCAATATCTGACTTGAATCAAAAAAGTTAAAATCCCCACAGAATAATCCTTGTGTAATAATTTTCAAGCTTCCTTGATAGAAATGCTTAAAGAAAATATTAATTCTAATATTATATCTTATTATTATATCTAATAATAATAATTATTATTATTAGATGAAGAAATGCCTAAGTTATCTATGCTAATTCTTTGTTTCAGTGACGGTAGTGATTTGTTAGACGACACGGGGGACGATGCCAAATCAGTTCGCACAAACGACGACAGTAAGAAGTGAGTAGAATCATGTTCTCCGATTAAGAAAAATAGACTTTTAGGGGCAGGTTTTAGTGGAACTATTGATTCTGCTAAAGTTAAATCCAGGTTGTTTTCGAAATCGAGGTACAACCGAAAAGGGGGTGAATCGTTGAGAAAATAAGTAAACTAGAGAATAGACGAATAGAGCGTTTGGTATAGGACTCCGTTTTTCAGAAAATCGAAATCGAATGTTCGTCGGGTACGCGTGCCGTTGAGTAGGACTCTGCTGACGCTCTGCATCGCACGCCTTTACTACTTCCTGTAAGTACGAACGTATGCGTAACATTTAGTATGATTTCGGCTGGGTAGCAGCCGTTGGAGCACTGCAAAGTTTCTCTCGTGTATGCGAAGTGAAAGGGCACAACCACACCGTCTAGTGTGGGCGAGCCTAATAAATTGCAGCTTCACCTTTAATGAGACTATCAAGGTGTTCAACGAAGCCTAAGCTTTGTCGTTGAAAATAAAGATGTTTCTGTTTCTGTTCCTAACGATGCAAGAAAATAGTTAGGATAAAAGTATTCTGTTCGAAGGTATGAATATGATTAGAAGGGATTTTTTCATGGTTATTTTGTAATGGTATTTTAAAGTCGTCGATATTTATTTTTGAATAAAACTTTGTAAAGATGACAGGATACTTTGAAATAATATATTTCGAACCTGTCGATGTTTAATTTCAGAACGAATTTATTTTGAGATATCTATCGCCTAGAAGAAGATATGTTAGTTTTAAAATATTTAGTAAAACAATGAATATTTCACAATCGTCTACAAAGAAGAATTGTAGCACACTGTTTTCCAATTGTACCACGATTTCGGAAACGCGATAGGTCTGTTGAATAAACTGTTTGGACATTGCTGTGACTTTCATGGACATAGTCAACGCGTCAAGGAGAGAATGAAAAATTTCTCAGAAATGATAGTCAACTCGAGTAACTGTTAATTCGCGGAGAACAAATTAATTCGTGGCTATCGAAGTGAATCAATTGCAACTGCATTCTTAATTCAAATCTTTAAATCACCGTATTAATCATTTCTAGAACGAAGTACTTAAATTAATCAGCGAAATAGATTATTTTGGAGGGTAGATTGTAGCTTGTTTGTTCGTAAATAATCAATGAAAACCTACGAATTAATTTGTACACCTAATAAAATGCCCTTTGTCCAAAACAATCGAGGAGAAGCGGACGATTAATCCGTAGGCCGGAAGTGACCCTACGGTGGTCGGGCAAGGATCGAATCCGCGAGATTCACAGTCAATCGATTATATAAAAGAAGAAGCAGAAGAAGATGGACATCAGTGCGCCGCGTTCCCGTCGTATCAGGAAACCGCATTACACCGGTGAAGCTTAAATCCTGGTCAGCGGTTACGTATTATTATGTCAGGTGCGGCCAAAGTAACTCCACCTTGACCTACCGTGATTTCTTTGCTCTGGCTTCACCGACAACGTCATTAATCCGATTCGTGTCGCCGTGTCCGTGGACACGATCGTGAAAAATGCGGCACGCGTCGTTCAAGTACACCAAACCACCACCGGCATCCCTATTAACCTATTAAACGGACAACACCGAGAAAGCACGATGTCTTTATTCGTGTTTCTTTTCCGTTTGGCATGGTTCCAACAGGCCTTCAGTATAATTAAACTGTTTATCGGCTGATCTTCAGGATCGTCTTTAATTTAAAATGATTTTACGATGATGAATGACTGTGAAAAAGCAGACGTAAGAAGTGGTAACCTATGATGACCTCGGAAAATACGAGGGAGAAAGTGAACGAGACTTTACAGAATTCACAGATCGTGGAACGTACTCTGGTTTGCAATTTTTCTCCCTGCGAACCAAACGAGCGAATTAAGTGTACAAATTAATTTGTGACCGTCACAGTTAACCCTCGGACAGGGGATCTTGGGACCATCTTGACCCAGAAGATAGACATAATCGTTATTCGACTGCGTATGCAGCAAAGGTACTGTGCAAAATTGGTTCCGAAAAATAATAACAAAAAAGGTAACTATATTTTGATGAATTAAATATTGGGTTGGCAAGGAAGTGATTTCGGTATTTTAACCCATTGCACTCGGTGCTATTCTAATTTTTGAAAACCGAATCTTTCTTGTGGCCTAAAATATTTCCATTTTATATGATTTTCTTAGTTTTATCGGTATAAAACTGATATAATACCTCGTACAATACTTTCAGCGAGTTTAATAATGCAACAAATATTTTGAATAATGGTATCAGAATTATTAGTGGCGCCTCCGAGTCGCCACTCGAGTGCAAAGGGTTAAGGTGAAATAAAACCCAACTTTGGGAAAATTTTTTAGTTTTATGAGCTCGGAATTAATAAAGCTACCAAAAAGATGGCGAAAGATCATCGAACAAGATGGAAAATATTTTACTGATCGAAGTTGATTGCTTGAATACCGAATTTGAATACCGGTTAAAATATCGAAATTGCTTTCTTGTCAACCCGATAGAAAGAAATTGCTGGAGATTATCTTAGAGTCTTAGAGAGCACAATGACCTAATTCGTATTTGTGTACAATGACAAGTTTTATTTCTTTGTTGTACAATTGCGAGTTTGCTTTTTTCTGTAACAAAGATCCGAGTTCGTTTTAACAATTCGAAGGGAGAGACCGTGGCCCATTCACGAATCGAAACCAGAGTTTTCTCGAAGCGATCTTCTACAGTCCAGTTTGTCGACGGGCTGCCGACGCGGCGGGCCACTGAATGCGAATCTGCACTGACAAAAGCACCGTTTGTTAACTGATTCGTCTTTCATAATTGATTGACGACGCTGCCGGTCGCCGCGTCGTCGAGCGAGTTGTCTGAACCGACGACAAAACGACGGCGTGAAATTTGACCTGTTAATTGGCGGAGACAAGTTAGCTCATCATTTGTAGTTGATAATATATACCGATGGTTCTACACGTTTCCATATCTCTTAATCGCACTTGCATTGAACCGTATGGTATTGGAAGCACACAGAAATATTAAAAGTCGAACTACACTGCTATGCAAAAGAAAGAAGCACCCAATATAATTATAAGTAGACCGCGGATGTTTATGCAATCCTCAATTTTTGTAGACTTTTCAGAAAGTGGTACCAGATAAAATCCTATTCTCATTGGCAATAACATTTGTAGGTCGAAAGTAAATCATAATCCTTCCAAATTCTGACGAATTTGATAATCCAACATTTTTTGAAAATTTTTACAAAACGTAAAAAGATCTCAAGATCCGCGGTCTAATTATGAGATATAACGACAAACGATTTCTTTATGTAGAAATTATATTGTACAATGATTGATTTACTGCATTTAAAGTATTCGATAATATGCAATAACACATTCTCAAAACTATTCAATTAAACAGCGGAACACTTTTTCAAAACTTACTGTGTTCTTATTTGATTTTTTACGCTTTTCTATTAAATATGGCCGAGTGCTTCTTTCTTTTGCATAGTAGTGTACGAGGCGTGATCAAAAAGCAAGGTGACTTTTTGAATTTCGCGGGATACCTACAGTCGATTTTCGTTTTCTTTTTTTTTCTTATGCTGGTACACCCGTCCCGAACATATGTTCACAGTTTCAGCTATACAGCATTTTTTGTTTGTTTGTGAGAAGCATAAAGGTTAGAAGCGTTTTGCGGCGATTTTCTGCTGTCGAAAAAAATGGATCAAAGAATTTGCATCAAATTTTGTGTGAAAAATGGAATTAAGTGCTCCAAAACACTTGAAACGTTGACCGTGGCATACGGTGAGTGTACTCTGAGTAAAAAAAATGTTTATAAGTGGTACAAGCTCTTCGAAGAAGGCCGAGAAGATGTTAACGACGAAGCTCGCCCTGGATGC
>CM052190.1:9106394-9138819 GCA_028455805.1 Lasioglossum figueresi | reverse complement strand
GTTCTGCGAAGACTTTCAAGATTCAATTTTTCTCATGCATATTATTCAGCACGTACCGATTGAATTGTTAACATTCATAAGACAGCCTTTGAATCACTGGATCGGCCTTGTCCCTAAAGCTTTCCCACGTTTCCTGTTCCCGTTAAGGCCGATTTGGTCGGAAAAATGCGACCCACGGTATGCGCGCATTCCTCCGAGGAACTGTACTATAGCTCGCTACGAAGTCGATACGCAAAATCATGGGAAAAAATCGGGAAGCTATACAGTTTAGCTATGCATAACATTTTTGGAGAACTGTTTTGACATTTAAGAGGGTAGTCTAGTTTTTCCAGGATTGCAGTGATGCGGAATGCGCATTCTCATTTCTCAATAATATTGTACAAAGATGGGGTTTTCAGTAGTCAAAAACGCTAGATTAAAGATCGATCTAGGCCGCGATCGACCTCGAAAGTCCTATTTTTTCTGTTTACGAGGCGTAATTTGCATTGTTCCGCAGCGTAATTTACATTATTCGGAAGCATACAGCTGCGCATGTAGCTATTTTCATAGCTCCATGCTGCCGAATAATGTAAATTACACCTCGTTAACGTAAAAATAGGACTTTTACGGGCGATCACGGCCTAGGCTAATCTTTTATCTAGCGTTTTTGACTACTGAAAAACCCTATTTTTGTATTATCGAGAAATGAGAACGTGCATCCTGCACTCTTGCAATCCTGGAAAGGTACGGGATTCGCGTTTTCATTTCTCGATAATACAAAAATGGGGTTTTTCAGCAGTCAAGAACGCTAGACAAAAGATCGATCTAGGCCGCGATCGACCTCAAAAGTCCTATTTTTTCTGTTTACGAGGCGTAATTTGCATTATTCGGCAGGATGTAGCTATGGAAATATCTACATGCGCAGTTGTATGTTTCCGAATAATGCAAATTACGCCTCGTAAACGAAAAAATAGGGCTTTTGAGGGCGATAGCGTCTTAGATCGATCTTTTATCTAGCGTTATTGACACTGAAAGCCCCCATTTTTGTATTATCGAGAAATGGGAACGCGAATTCCGCGCCCTTGCAATCCTGGAAAAAGGAGTCTACCGCCTTAAGAGAGACCAAGGCTATTCGATTAAATATCTTTCTATTGGTAATATTGAAACGAGTCCAATAATGTGTGTGTGTATGTCTTCGTCGTTAATGTCAACGTTTATATTAACTTGACAACAAAGCCGGAAGACAAATATAATTAACCTGACCTGGGTTCGAATATCTTGAACATAGAAAAAGCCCGAAAACGAAGAAAGAAATTTTCCATACGTTGAAAAATGCTGTATCAACAATTGCTTTTTATCGTTCCAGCAATGTTACCAGTGAAGACAGACGTGCCCCAAGGTGTCTCAAGACTCTGTCCAGGTGCGCGGCGTTCCTTCTTCTGCAGGATGAAGCGGAAAGTGGAAAGTGCACGTTGCGGTGATCTACAGGTGAAGGAGGAAGCGGACACTACCAGCGGGTGTCATCGACGGAAAAAGCAGCAGAACGTCGGTGAGTATTGACTCGATTGTTCCTTAAATAGTCCTAATTAAACTGTGGATCTTTATTAAAAAATTAAGCCCGAAGTAATGAATTCCTGGATATATCAAACAATATTGCAGCATCGAAAATTGTAAAAAATGAACACAGCCAGGACGATTCTTTCATCGGTCACCGAAAAGCAGTCCACTTTTAGCGTTTGACGATTCACGCGGCAAAATATTCGCGTCGAGATCTGAGAAATCTCAGGAATAGAGGACGTCTCAAAGGAATGGCGAAAAAGAATCAATGCCACACGAATTCTTTTCAAAGAGATTCTGGTGCTCCCTCGCATTTTTCATCCGAAAAGATTGCTATTTTTCCAGCGGAAACGTGTACTTGATGAACATGAAATTTGTTAAACAATTCTCAGTAGTATTAACTCAAAAAGAGTTACAACGTACAATCCCATAATTTGTGTGGCTGACACTTTAACACTAAACCTACCGGTGAAATGACCGGTTTTATATTTTTATCTTACAATTATAGAAATGATGAAGTTACTTGCATGGGAATTGATATTGTAATAAAAATTGCGCGAAATCTAAATAAATAGTCATTTTTGCAAGCTAAAACATTATCATCGCTTTTCGTGCTCGGTAGGTTCAGTGTTAAATCAGAATAATTTTTCTGGCATGTTAGATTAGTTCACTAGATGTAATAAAAATTTTGGAAAAATTTCGTTTAGTCTGAATTACGAAGAAAATAGTATGAATTGATTTTTGGACAATTTTTTTAAATATGTTTTATAGATTCATACAAGTTTATTCAGCATGTGTACGATGTATGTCATCTGCATCTTCATAATTCAACTAACGTAATAATATGTATGTAAAGGTTAGCATGAAGTAGAAGTAAATGAGAACACGTTTCGTTACCAGATTGGAAGTACTGCGTGATCCAGTGCACCGGGTACCTGAAATCCTGGGCGCCCGCGAAAATCGATCTCGAGGAAAGCGAAGGCGATGGCGACGGGGACGCGTGCAATTTATCTTGTTTAGTTGCGGTCGGCCGACTGCAGTCCACTATACCTACATCCTTGCCGAAAAAGCCACGATTGAGGCCCATCAAGTTCGTCTCTCGACACGCGATGGACGGAAAATTTCTCTTCGTCGATCAAAGGTTAGCGTCCACACGATCATGCAACACAATTCATTATTCTTCGAAAACGAATCTACGAGAAATGTTTTCTTATCCGCATAAAAAACACCTTTTCTCAGAAACTACCAGGGCTATCTTTAAAAATTCCTTTTTGCTTGATCCCTTATTTTCTCCTGAATATTTTAGCACGGAGAAATAAAAGTGATCGAGCTTGAAAAGAGAAAATTAATTTTTCCTGCTTCGATTTTACGGAATTTTTGAAGTAGCTGGTTTGACAGTCAGAGTGTCAACGTTTGTTGTTATAAACGAAGAGATGGAAGAGTATCGTAGCAGTAGAATCGCGAATTTGTAAAAAGTTCACAGGTTAACTAGTTAATAATTTTTAAAAATTTACTTTCGATATCTCGTGTAGACACATTAATGTTTCCGACGTCCTCGATGAAACAGCTATTCATTTAGTTTAATTGCCACAAATTGAGTACTTGAATGATAATTTGGATGTTCCCGGTCAAAATAGACTCAGGCACAGCCGTCGGATGTTTAATATCATGACGAAGACTGAGATACAACGATTACTTTATCAATTTACATCGCTTCACACAGTTCTTCGCGCTTCATTGTTGCGTGTTCTACACGTGCGAACACAATGTTCGTAGTCTCGTAATGATTAATGTTTCCAGGTTCTTGTTTCCTTCTGTCGTTTCATCTAATTGACTCACATATTTCAAAGATCTTATATTCTACCTTTTAAAGACCGATCACAATCATCGATAAAAACTGAAATATCTGATGGTGTGTTAACACCTCTTCGTCAAACGCAGACATCGTAATTTCGTTTGACACTCGCTCGGACTACGTTAATTATTTAACACTGTAACATTGGGCCGCTGTTGATTAATATAATATATTTCCAGGGCAACATTGGTGCTGGGATTTCTGCCGCAAGAATTGCTAGGCACAAGCATGTACGAATATTATCACCACGCTGATATTCCCCATCTCGCTGAATCTCATAAAGCTGCCCTTCAGGCCTCGGAGTGCGTCACAACGCAAGTGAGTATCACTTTACCCACTCTCCGAAGGGTATTTAACTATAGCATACTTATCTTCATCGAATTTTCTGCAAGGAGTCGCCCCGGTTTATCTCTGAAAGTTACAATGCTGATGGTTTTTGAAAGAACGTAATACAGAGAGGATATTGTCAAAAACCTTTCTTTCGCGAAAATGTTGCTTTGTAGTATCTCCGAATCTTGTGAAAAAATGGCAAAAATGCTAATATGCGATAAGTTGAGCGTCGAGCTCCAAAAACTAAAATAACCCCTTACTAAATAAATAAATATGTAGATGAACATGTGTTGTCTATTATTTAAATTAAGCAATTGCTCGTTAAAATTGCATAGTCGATATAAAAGATAGGTGTTCCATCATTTTATAGAATCTATTAAAAATATTTTTAGTTACAAGCCAACAGTCTTTTCAAATTAAACACTTCTATAAATTCTGTGACATACAGGAACTAGAACTTGAAATTAGATTTGAAGCGATAATGTTTTCTTAAAATACACAAACATGCACAGTGTACTGATACTAATGTTAATGATGTTATTCGAATTTTCTGTCTTTTGAATTGCAAAAAACAGAAGTATGTAAGTATGAAGTATGTAAATTCGCGACAAATTTGCACAAATAATGTTTATGAAAATATAAGGCTTCGAAAATTCATTGCCAAGAATACCAACATTAGAAAAACATTTATTTTGATAAGCTTCCTAAGAACTGCAGGAAAATGTAGGAAAATTAAGTTCTACAATTTCAGAAATGAAAGAAAGATATTCGTATATCGTTATCAATACTCATTGAATTTCATAAATTGCAAAGTATAAAACCAGGATTATGTGTATACACATTTTATAACGTAGTTAACCCAGATTATATTGAAATTAATATTTTCAATAGTTATTTGCCAACTTAAGAATTAAGGAAAACAGTTGCAAATATAACAAGCTATCAATTTCTTTGTTTAGATATACAAGTTCAGGACCAAGGGTGCGAGCTTCGTAAGGCTACAGTCCGAGTGGAAGTCCTTCCGAAATCCGTGGACCAAAGACATCGAGTATCTTATAGCTAAGAATTCAGTTGCTTCGTAAGTAAATGCATATGAATAATTTCTCTGGTGCACAAAACACTATTAAAACAATTAAAACAAACAATTATTATACACAGCTGTGACTCTCGATCAGCCACAAATAGCGGAGCCAGGTCCGAGGATTCCAGCGTTCAGGGGAATTATGACTATTTCACGCAAAGTAAGCATAAACCAAATTAAAATGTTTTTCAGGAAACCAATCGTTTTGACTCGCACAGTATGATACCCACAGTATGATTTTAATCATTATACTTATTGAAATTTTATTCTGCTCTCTTCAGGTAATGGTGGATTAGAAAGATTGATCTCAAGTCACATAGAGGTAAGTAAAATCGGACGGCAAATAGCTGAAGAGGTTCTGGATCTTCAAAGGCGTGGCGAGGACTCCTCTTCCGGCAGCAGTCCTGGCCCAGGACCAGAACCATCTTTATTGAACACCGAGGTAGTTTCATCTATACTAATTATCCTCCCTGTATTTTAACTAACATCACTTCTGCCTCTTATTTGCATATTGGCTGAATAACAATTTCCATGAAAGTTTTACCAAAAAATTTGTGATGTTAAAGAATAGTCAAAAACTAGCTAGCACAAAGTATCTCCCATAGTATCTCCCATAGCCTCTACTAGTATATCGGCTAAACTCTTAATAATTTGTCTGTCCTACAACAACAAATTCTTCTTTTAAGTCACAGATAACAACAACGGCATCGCCTGAGAGACTTCAGGATGTGGCGCAAGTAACTAGAGGCAGCAGTAACAGCAGCAGCAATCCAACACCAACGTACAACCACATAGCAAACAACTTGCAGCTGAACAGCATCGCGAACGACCAAGGTCATAGCTATTACTGTCTCTAAGGAGTCGTTTCTTGGTGTGTAGTGCGATCGCCGGATTTATGACAAAAAAAAACGATTAGGCCGCTCGGAGAAAATTTTCGATTCTCCTAAACCCCTCGCACTTCTTTTTCTCTTTGAGCTAACAAAGGCGATGAAAAGTTATGTTCAAATACATGAAAAACCACTTAAATTTCTTTCCACGTCTTGCTATATATATTACCCCTGGCAAAAAGTACTTTAAAGAATACGCTGAACGCCTGTCAGACAAATTATAAATAAAATGTTGATATACAAATCAATATCTTTGTTTATTTACGAACTACAAAACAAGTGGATTGTACACTGATTTGAGAAAGTGTTCAATTGGTTGTAGGTGTTGAAGAAATTTTTCGACATTCCCCATTTTCATTTCCTATGCTTACTACATTGCAGTAAATAATAGATTAATTGATCTTTGGCACGACAAAATTTTTCACATACATCATACTTCTTTCCATGTTCATTTGAATAATTTTAGTTGAACGCTTTCTACCATGGGTAATACAATATTATATACTTTGTTTCTCGCACAACATAGATAGTAAACCTTTCGAACCTAGACTGATCATCCGAAGGATTAAACAACTAGTAATCAAGTCCACCTACGATTCTGGTTTGTTAGAGCACTGTCGTTTAAAGAAGTCTTGATATAGACCTCGGACAAGGTGTGACATCATTCTGAAGTTAGTCACTCGTTTTAAGAAAGATCTTAAGCAGAACTAAATTTGGTATCGAGTCAATTTTTAAAAAACTATATCTTGTCCAGGGGTTACAGACTCTAGTAATTGACAAAGCAGAGTAGACAGTTTCATGGATCAATCGTCCTCGTAACTGGTCCATGTAATCTCTCATCTTACGATTAACTTCTCCTTTCCAATGTTAACGAATCCTTTCTAAAACCATCTACTTTGCTCTGTCAGGCTAAATTATATCGATACATTAACGACTGTAGCGCATAACGTAACATCTCCCTCCTTGCAGGAGCCTCACCAGACGAAGACATGATGGACATGATCGGTGGTACGACCATAAACGAATCACCGAACCCAGTCCCTTCGGATGGCAACGACGAGGCAGCGATGGCAGTGATAATGAGTCTCCTAGAAGCTGATGCTGGCTTGGGTGGTCCCGTGGATTTTTCTGGCTTACCCTGGCCACTACCATAGTACATTCCCATTCCGGGTATGAATAGTGAACTCTTCTGTGCCTGAAGTGACGTCCCTCACATCGACTCTTCTAGAGGCTAAACCCACGTGTACATATTATATAGCATCGGGTGAGGACCAAGCTAGGCGTGAACATTTATTGTAATGTTCACGCTTCCTGGAAACTGGTGTGACCAGATCATTTCCTTTGACTTTGGTTCTTCGAGTGTGCTTGGTGCTATAACGGTGCTGTTTCGAAGTTGTGGTTTGTAGTGAAGTGTTTTGTTCCATGAACGAATCGTTTCTGTAATGACGAAGGCATACTGTCACTAGATCCACCAAGCAACCAAAATGTCTGATTTTGTGTAATTTTTTAGAGTTGTACGTGTCCAATTTTTCTAGCAAAAATTCAGAGTCCAAAATGAAAACTTTTCATTGTTTCTGACACAGCGTATCTTTCGTTGATGTATGGACTAAAGATAGAAGTTCGTACAAGCATCTGCAGTGAATAAATTTATTTAATTAATTGGTCATTTTGATTTGTCTGGTAGTTCCAGTGTCAGACATGTGCCAGTTGGCGGTTGATTGATCTTTGGTTCTGAATGAGGAAAGGAAGCTGGCCCTGGTAAAAAGTATTTGATCGAACAAAGAAGACATCAGTATTAATTGTTTACACATTAAATAGAAGAAGATAACGATCTGATGTGAATTCGAATGAAATATTATTATAAATGTGAATATTTCGTTTATTCAGGGAGTCAACAGTTTTGAATAGCTTACGACAGTTCTTATATAGAATTTTCTACAATTTTTATATTTGTGTTACATACATTAAATTAATAGGATTGAATAAGGTACAAAATAGTCATTGTTGTGATAATATTTTCTTCGGGTACAATCGATTCTTCTACTGCATTCCTTTGATAAACAATGTTTTTCCCTTTTAATGTTATTTTCTGCATTGTATAGTATGGTAAGTTAGTTTCCACAGGGATCGTGTCAAAACAATTGATTGTATACTATTTACCTGGTCTAGTACCTTTTGAATGTCGTGTACAAAGTTATTATAAGGTTTTCTTACCGAGCTGTTACGAAAGGTTTGGCTTCCTTAAACATATTTCTAGTTTAATTCTAGATAATTTAATTAAGTAGTTAAAAAGTTTGTTCGGAGGTGTCAATTTCAATGTTTCGCTCAAGACCATTGTGTGAACGCAGGTCTCCTACCTCAATTTGTGTTTCATCGTAACCCATCAATCTTAATTTCATGTTCGATGAAAACGATGTGCAGGGTGGTTTAATCAACAGTGACATTGCAAACAAGTTCTTGTGATAAAGCATATCATGTCTCTTCAGACGATTTTTATAATGTATATTTACATTATAAAAAGTAATTGACAATTAATGAATACTTTTGCAGTGTATTTTCAATCTGAAAAGACTTATATTCGTTGTACAAGTGTTAGATGTTGTAGTACTAAACTATAAAACACCAACCAAGCTTGGATCTTAACATAGGAGACTAAATCAAATCACTATTATCATCTATTTATATTTTTCCATTAAAAAATCTGCAATCTAGAATATAATCCATATTAAATCTACATAATCCACATGCTTTTTGAATCACTCTGTACATATAGTTGATCTCCAAAGTACCTGGATGCTTGTAATTTATAATATGTACTATTTATTCCTTTGCAGTCTAAGAAGTATCATATTGTCGAACACTGACATTTCCTTTGTATTAGAATTTAATTTTCCAAACATTTTACACGAAAAATGTCGGGACAAGAATTTTATTCCGAAGCACATTCGAGATCCATTTTATTTCAATCACAATTGATTGAATAACAATATAGATTACAAGCATCACAACACTTTTACGAGCAACTCTATATGTATAATCGTTGTACATCGATAGTTTGCTGAAGCGAAGATCTAAGCTAACACTGTATATATGTATCCTAAATATAATTTACGTAGTTCTAAATGTATATGTGTTGTACTATAAAGTACAGGTAGGTGATACACCGGTCGACATTCCGCGCTCATTGGTGACAGATTATGTGTAAATATGTATTTGATAGAATGCGTGATACAACGCTGAGCGTACCTAATTATATTATAAGGATTGACAGCAAGAATGCCATACGTTATTTTAAGAAGCAAAGACCGTGTCAACGATTGGGTAACACGATCTTAATTGTCGACCTTAGCAAGTAGAGCACAACTGATGCCATCTGCGTACTGTGATGGATTGTTAAGTGACAGAATGCTATGTTAACAGGATATCTTGTTTTAAAGCTGGTCACAAAACAATGTCAAGACTTATAGGACACCCAGGAAAACAACAGCAGAACACTATTATAATTTATACCCTTGACTGTATATGTGTAAAAGAAGCTTCTTTATGGGGGCATCGAACAGTGCCATTATTAATCTGTAGGCAAGATGAGATTACTTTTCAGAATGAAATTTAGTGTTTAGAAGATCTATAGAAAAATGGGTGACTTCTTTGAAATATATATACAATCTAGAAGGTCCTTTGGAAACTGAATTATTAAAAGAACACAGAATTTAGGATTGGATTTGTTCCTACGATTATTTAAAAAGTCCTACTGTATTTATGTATATATATAATTGGACGAAGACACAAGTTACCATATTCTTTTTGTGACTTGCTATACCCTATTGCAGCTGCAACTTCTACCTTTTGTATTACCAATGAAAATGATTAAAAACATTAATGGTGAAAATGTCCTATATAACTTAACATTGTGATTTGTCCGCCGTGTTTATTTATGAATGCTAGTAAGCAGACTGTGGCAAGATTGTATTAAACAGGAAACTTTTTAAAATTGCATAAGAAATTAAAATCATATTGTACTTTACACATCCCCGTATGCAACGTATGCATAGTGTCCACAATCTACTAATGACCTTGCAAAACTGGTTATTTAATTAGATAGCGGTTCCAAGGGTGACAAATCTTTTGTTTTGGATGCTGTTATCTCTGAAAGAAAAACACTATATTTTAAGCAAACATCAATGCAGATTTTTATGCAGTCTGTAAACATTCCAATGGAACCGTTCGTCCCACTATTTCTTCTACCAATTTCATTTGTAAAATAGCATTCGTTTGAAAGAAAATGATGAAGCTACTTCATTTATAATAAGCTGATCAATTGGAAAAGTAATTTTACATATGTTATATATACAAGTATAATTGTACATAAAGCGTGTATATGTAAATAAATATATATTATCACAACACAAATGGCACTTTAGAGAAAACATTGTTACATAAGAAGAAAGTGTGTATATATACACTAATGATTGTAGAAAAATTCTTGATAGTCATAATTGTTTTTTATATACAATTTTTCATTGTATATCATTCGAAATAAACGAATTATTGCTATTATACAAATGTGTTGATGTAAATGAACTATGAATGTTAAATTTTACCATTTCTAATGTTAATTAGTGATAAAGCACATCGATGGCTGCTTTGAAACTATATGTTAGAACATCGTCGAGGTTCGAAAAAATGTTCCATTTACATCAAATTTAATCATGCATCTATAGTATTATAATACTACCAAAAATATAATCTCATCAAAATGTTTACAAAAGTCAGGACAGCAACAAGATTACAGTTTATTAATTCGCAGTGTAGAAATTACGGTGGTTATTCTCTAATGTGCTTGCAGAACTACATATATAAATACAAAAAATTGCTGCAAATAGTTTTCTTGTAAGTAATTTGCTAAAATTTTCTTCAACCTTGTAGAAGGAAAAAAATTTGGACTATACAGAAAACTGAAAAGTATTACGTACACTTTATGTTGTAAGAAATTGAATATGAATTTGTCGTACATATGTGAAATATATAAAGCATATATCATGCTACAATACCTTGTGTGTATATACAGTATTCTCTCCGTAACTGTCGTAAAGATGATTCTCATAACTTTGAAAATTTTATCCCCAATGCAGGAGGAATCCCCCTTCGAACTTGGGAACTTGGAAGTTCCAAGTTGGAACTTCCAAGTTGGAACCAGTCTAGCGGTAAGCTCGCTCGACGACTGAGTCGGCGGAACTAACACTTTTTTTCTTTAGGAAATTTACGTTTTTTCGTTTGTTTTTTCTAATTTAAATGACACCAAACACGATATAGTTACGATCTTAAATAATTATTCGTGTAACAAGCGAGGTTAAGAATTTGTGTACCTCTACCGTAAATGTAGAAGATTTGACAGTTGCGGAGAGAATTGTTCCTACTTCAAAGCAAAAATTACGTTCATTTCACTGTCACTCAGCATTGTACCATGGCCCATTATGAAGACATCAATTTTTAAAAACAGTAATGAATAATTGAACTCGTTACTTGCCTAAAATATCGGTTCGTTATATAGATACTCAAAAAAATGTAAACGTACTTTAAGTGTGCTATCATTTTGTGTGTTTAAATTTCTACCAAGAGAACTCATTGATGTACTCAGCATTCAGAGTTTTCACACTACCATTACATGAGAAATTAAAAATAGCACGTGTGTGCTCTTTTTGTTTGGGAGTGTAAATGGTATCAACATTCTTAAGTACAAAATCATATATATAAGTGTTTTGTAAGGTAGTATGTTCTTGGAAATTGTAGTTGAATTTCTCTAGAATTTTCATTGAAATTCCATATCTTCAGCAATTAACTGTACAGTAAGTCCTCGACTTATGCGGTTAATTTGTTCCAGTGTTTTCCACGTAAGTCAAAAAACCGCATATGTATTCATTTGAAAGAAAAATTCAAATAAACCAACTATGTATGTTAATGAAAAATTTATTGCTCATAAATAGCTGAATGCCTACGTTGTATACAAGCAAACACCTATCTTCGCAATCAAAAAACAAATTTCACAGTTTGGAATTGGTTTTGTGATTCGCTTCTAAGAATCCACGTAAGTCGAGGACTTACTGTATAATAAAATTGCCATGGAAATCTAAACTCACAGGACATGCAATAATTGTGATGTAAAGTGGTAAATTTGTATGTACTAATAAATATGTTTTTACATTTCTCAACTTCAACTGTTACTGGTCCCATATATATTTAGAAACCTTGAAAGATTACATACAAGGATCGAAATCAGAGGGTACAGCTGTTCTGCAGTTTCACCCAAACAAGACTTTATTTCAGAAGAAATCGGCTTTGAACATTCTACAAGAAGTAAAATCAACATGCTTACTTGACGAATTTTGAAAATTTAATTTTCTCGGAAAGGACACCTAGGATTTGCATTATCTGAAAAATTTCAAACTTGTAGCAGATACATACACTTGTTAGGAGCAATTGCAGTCAACTATGGTTTCAAGCAGGTAAAGGTAAATAAATACAAAAATATAAAACACGGAAATAATATGTTACAACAATCTTTTATTCCACAACATTTATATTTTGTCGAATATGCACTATGCGTCAAAGTAATATGTATCATAATGTATAAATGAATTTCACCAATATATGACAAAGAGAATTATACGTAGGATTCAATATTCCAAGAAGAATTACTTACAAAAATTTATTGACAATGTATGTATGTATGTATATTATGTACAATTACAATGCTAATATAGAAAAATATGGTGTCATTATTTTTACATTTACGTGTGTATTCGAGTGTATATGTATACACATGTCTTAGAATGTAAAGTGAATGAAACATTCTCAAATGTTTCAACATCTTAGCTATTGGTAGATTTTTCAATCTTAATTTTAACTCTACTATGTTCAACTTCCGATTCGCTTGATTGTTTTCTTGGGGAATTTTTACAATGTTTTTTCGTCTTCTGAATATATTGGTCATGTGTATCGATCGGATCGTCATCCAATACAATATTTGTTACAAACTTTTCTTTCTTCATTTTTACTTGATCTACCTTGGTTATTTCCTGATCTCCGTCCGATACAGAGTAACCCACAGGTTTTTCCTTTTTTACGTTTACTTTGTGTGCCTTTAATTTCTGCTGGTTTCCATCCGATATAGCGTTTGAAACAGATTTTTCCTTCTTGATTTTTCTTTTCTTAGAACGATTTGTGTGAACATCGTGGTCTGTTTGTTCTTCAATTGTTTTATTATGAGAATCCGTATCATCAGGGTTCTCTATTTTAATTACAACGTCATCAAATATAGGCTCCACTTTGATTTCACTAATATCCAGAACCTTTTTCGAATGTTTCCTTTGCGTCTTTTTACTTGTACTATCTTCGTTATTTTCGTTCTCTTCGTCCACGTCGTAGACAGTCTCTGCGGAATACTCTTCTTTAATATTTTTAACATTTTTCTGTTTCTTATGTTTCTTCTTACTGGGAGATTCTTCTACTATATCAACATTCTCATTAAGAGAGTTCACGTTGAATTGTTCCACTTTAACATTACCAGGTACTCCATTAGTATTTGTGTCCAATACTTTATGGTTTTTGGAAGATTTTTTACTGCCATTCCTTATGCATTTATCCACAGTAAAATCGTCTGCGGAATTATCGGTTTCATCCAAGTGTTTTCGCTTTGCAGAACTTTTCTTCGATTTACTTCTGCTTTCTGATACAATTTCTTCCTTAATCTGTTTTCTATTGATATCTTCCGAGGTCTCTGCTTTAATCTTCCTGTATTCATCCTCAGATTCCACACTGGACAATCTTCTCAGTACCTTTTTTGGCGATTTTTCGGACCTGACATCGACATGTTCATCTATACTACTTTGAGAGCTATAGTCCCTCGGTTTCTTCTTTGATTTAGATTCTTTCACTTTTTTAATATTCTTTTTATCTTCATTATATTCAATCACTTCTTCTTCCTCAAATGACTTTCTCCTACTCTGTATAAGAGATTCTTTCTTAACTTGCACTGTATCTTCATCAGAACTATTTTCTGAATCGAAAAATGTATGTTGCTTCTTCTGTTTAACGTTATGTACATTTTTTACATTATTCTTAACGTTTCCCTGTTGCGTGTTGTGACTAAATGTAGTCTCCATTATTTGACACCCTTGTAGGTAATTGCTGAAACAACCGTAATAATTGATATTATCCTAGCCCTAGTTACATTAAGGGGATACTCATTTCCAAAATTAAAAGGGTACAAGATGTGCCTTCTCATTTCTCGATAATGCAACCATGGGGTTTTTTTAGTAGTCAGTAGTGCTGGATAAAAGATCAATTTGGTCGCAATCGTTCTCAAAACTCCTATTTTTACATTTATGAGGCGTAATTTGCATTATTCGGCAGCATGTAGCTGTCGCAGCTTTAACTACTGAAAACCCCATCTTTGCATTATCGAAAAATGAGAAGGTGCATCCTGCACCCTTGCAATCCTGGAAATGTGAATCCCTCTAATTTAATAGTTAATCAAAGATAGTAGAGTATACAATTCATTACTTACTCTGGATCTAAAGTTCCACGAATGAACGGCAGTTTATCATCCAGATCAAGAAGAGTCACTACAAATTTTACTTCTTGGCCGATCTCAAGATTAGTGCCTACCCAGATTTCATCGTTGTCTGGCTTCGGAATAGATACATTGAACGCTTTATGTACAAGAACTCCAATGTGGTGAACTCCTTTCTTATTTACAGTACCTATAAAACCATACATGTTAATAATTAATTATATACTTCAAAGAGACATAACAAGTTAACGTTTCACCTTTTATGCTAGACCCTACTTCTGGTCTAAATACATAAAATTCTGCTTCTACGTCAATATGAATAAAACATGTATCGTAAAAGATTTCACCTAGTGGTGTCAATAGTTTAGGGTTTTGATAAGCCAACAGAAACCCCTTCAATCTGTAATCATTAAAAGAAAAAACATTATTAAGGATTGACGACATGTAAACCTTGAAATATATAATTAAACTGAAAGTTATATGTTCGTGAATATATACAGTGAAAGTTATAGAAATTAAGTACGTACTCAGCATCGTAAGAATTCAAATTCGAACTTAATATTTCGTTCAATGAGACATTCAGATTGGTCAAATGGAATGGATGCAGACCAAAATGCTTTTTGTGTTTCTCGAAATAAACACGCGATTCTTCGTCTTCGAGCAGACCCGTCAGTTCTAGTAAGGACCAAGTGATTCCCGTGTATGTTTTGAACTTCATTTTAATTTATTAAGGATTAGTAAACAATTTATCTATTTAGCACGAATCACATGTAGCGTAATCATTCGAACATGTAGAGGTTAAGTTCATGTTTTGCCGGGGATGTAGCCGAATGATAAGGTTCACGCTGACGGACGTAATTTGAGAATAACTCCGAAGCGCGGGAAAAGACAATGATTCAAATATAATTTATCAATGGTAAATCAAGAGGCTATAAATGTAGTGTTCCGAAGGAATTTTCGGACTTTCAAGGATTTCAGTTAGGGTGCGTTCCGTTTCACGCATCAAGCGCATGGATCGCATAGAGAACCGTTCCGTTTCATTCAATGCACCACCTCTCGCGCATCAGTCGTGCATCAGCTCACCACAGTTCAGAGGTGAAGCGTTTGATGCGAAGTCGATGCATTAGCGGCAAATTTGAAAAAAGTAGATGCAAATGAATGCAAGCGAAGCACATTCTGCACAGTGTGAAGACAAACATCTGTAAAGATGGACCGAGTAGAGTTTCCTGTAATTTTACAAGAAAGTAAGGAGTTGTTGACACTCTTACTCGATAAAGAAAGTGTTGTGAGAGCAACTGAAGGTATAAATATATACAATCAATATATTTTTCACATTACATAAATTATAAAAAATTACATAAATTACTAAATGAATTACATAATCTCGAAAGTAACGAACGATAATTTTACAGATGAACAATTTTTACGACAACTAGTAACCGAGTATCAAATGCATGGAAAAGCGTTCCGTTTCCAAGCGCGCATCATGCGCATTAGTGAAACGGAACGATATCCATGCGCGCATCACATTGAATGCGATCCATGCGCTTGATGCGTGAAACGGAACGCACCCTTAAAGTGTTGAGAATGGAGTACATTGTGACTTAGAAAAACCGACAAAGAACAGCTTACAATTAAATATTTCGGAAACTAGTTACTCAAACATTCAAAATATTCTTAGTGACCGCACGTTAGACCCATTCAACATAATAAATACAAATTTCATATTATCAACGTCTACATTAAAATTTAACTTTTTCCAAATTGTAATCATCCCTGTAAATAAAACAATAAGACTAAAGTCAAAATGAACGAGTAATAAAATAAAATATATGTTACAGTTACAGTTTTCATAAATATTTATACAGAATGAGGTACGGCGACGATTACCCTTTCGTGGTAACTGCGAAACTCTGCAACTTCTCTTCTATACTGCGACTTCTCAACAGATTATAGCACTTTGCCCATATCCGTCATCTGGTAGATAAAGTGATCTTCGAACACGGCATGTTATCTAAAGCCAGGCCTATAATGTATAGTCTAAGTGTGCCGAGTCTCACGGGGCAGCTCGACATTCTTGTTAAAAATGTTTAGAATATAAGTTATGTACATGAACAAACCAATCATTTTATGTATGAGTATTGAATGAATAAATAAAGAGAGTGTAGTAAACAAAGATATCTGCGAATATATATATTGAATCCCCAATCTTTTCCCGAACATCCAACTTGTCCTTGAGTTGTACTACTGAATTCTCAAAATATTACGACCGTCTGGCTTGTCCTTGATTTGTACTATTGAATTTCGTGCAACCTCCATCGATATCATATTCTCCTAATACAAAACACAATTTTCGAGGTCTTCGAAAAATTACGGAAAATTTTCATAAACCTCGAAAATTGAGTTTTGTATGAGGAGAATATGACATCAAAAGAGGTGGCACGAACTTCAGTAGTTCAACTCAACGGCAAGTCAGGCGGTAGAAATTTTTCGAAAAATCAGTAGACAACTTAAAGACAAGCCAGACGATCAAAAATTTTCGAAAATTTTTCGAAAACTCAGAAATTTCAACTTTGTATTAGGAGAACATGATATCTAAGGAGGTGGCACGAAATTCAGTAGTACAAGTCAACGACCAGCCAGAAGGTCGAAATTTTTCGAAAATTCAGTAGTATAACTGTATGAACAAGCTAGACGGTCGAAAATTTTCGAAAATTTTTCGAAAACTCCGAAATTTGAAGTTTGTATTAGGAGAACATGATATCGAAGGAGGTGGCACGAAATTAAGTAGAACAACTCAACGGCAAGTCAGACGGTCGAAAATTTCCGAAACTTTTTCGGAAAATCCGAAAATTGAATTATGTATTAGGAGAACATGATATCGACGGAGGTGGCACGAAATTCAGTAGTACAAGTCAACGATCAGCCAGATGGTCGACATTTTTCGAGAATTCAGTAGTACAACTGTACGACAAGCCAGACGATCGAAAATTTTCGAAAATTTTACGAAAACTCCGAAATTTGAACTTTGTATTAGGAGAACATGATATCGAAGGAGGTGGCACGAAATTAAGTAGTACAACTCAACGGCAAGCCAGACGGTCGAAAATTTCCGAAAATTTTTCGGAAAATCCGAAAATTGAACTATGTATTAAGAGAACATGATATCGAAGTAGGTGGCACGAAATTAAGTAGTACAACTCAACGGCAAGCCAGACGGTCGAAAATTTTCGGAATCTCCGAAAATTAAACTTTGTATTAGGAGAACATGATATCGAAGGAGGTGGCACGAAATTCAGTAGTACAGCTCAACGTCAGGCCAGGCGATCGAAAAATTTGTGAGGAGTCAGTAGTGAAATTCAAGTTTTGAGATTATCGAGGGTGGAGAAAAAAGAACACAATAACTTTGGTAACAAATATTCTTTATTTTTCACCAATAAAATTACAACTTCATTTATTACCATATGAATAATAATTTTAAATGTGTAAGTACATGTGTGGTGTGAAAAGTTGCGTACAAATTTTTATTTTTCAGTTACCACTATATAAAATACAACACATTAGACGACTAAAAATCCTTTTCCGAAGTCTGTGCCTCCTTGACACTGATCTCGATCTACCTCAGGCCCGTACCGTGTGAACCGGGCGTGGCGCTTTGGGGCGACTCTCGTATGAATACATTGCCACATCACCCATGAGGTATTATTCTTGATGCGTTTTTTTTTTGTCAGTGGTATCCCTTGTAGGCCTACTGCCATTGCATGATAATTTCGAGAAAATTCATAACAAGAAAAAAGAAGATTTCGAGAAAAGCCATAACATGGCGTTGATCAGAATTTCGCTTTAGCTAAAGAATATGGCTTGATTCATAATATCACGTAAGCCATTACAAATGGCGTTGGTCATAATATCGCGGAAGCCATGACAAAGTTTGTACAATTTACAATTATAAAGTTTATAATTACCATCACAAAGCTTTTAAGGAAAATTTTCAAGCCAATTGTAGTATGCATTCTTATTGGAATTTTCAAACGTTTGAGGGCTCGAATTAAAGGTGAAGGATTGCACTTTATGAGAGGAGCATTTGGGTTCAAAAGAAAGACGGGAGATAATGATGATAATATAAATTAAAGTATATAAAACTATTGCTATATACTTACTTTAATGACATGAGTAATAAACCAAATTTGATTTTGCTATATTTCGTATTTTTGTAATACAATCTTCATAAATGTTCAAAAATAGGCTCCATATACGCTACTGTGCATAAGAAAGAAGCACCCGGTCGTATTTAATAGAAAAGTATAAAAAATCAAATAAGGACACAGTAATTATAGTTTTCTATCGATCGTATGTGTTGTTAATAAAATTGTTAATGCTTTCGGCGCAAGGGTTCGATCATTTGTTACTTAATTTACAAACATTTTGTTACCAGTATTTTTCCCTTTCTCCGTTATGTATTCTTAAATTTCATAATATTCTTAATTTGTTAAAACAATTTTTTCACTGACGCAATTCTAGTAATCCTTGAAGATGATCTGAATGAAGATCGAAAAGTTGGAATTACTTTAATAATTTTCAAAATTGCTTTGTAAATTAAGTAACACATGATCGAACCCTTGCGCCGAAAGCACTAACAATTTTATTAAGGACACAGTAAGTTTTGAAAAAGGATTCCGCTGTATAATTGAATAGTTCTGCGAATATGTGTTATCGCGGATTATCTAACACTTTAAATGCAATAAATCAATCATTCTACAATACAATTTCTACATAGAGATATTGTTTGTCATTATACTTTATAATTATACTGGGTGCTTCTTTCTCTTGCACAGTAGTGTATATTTAAAATAATAAACTACGCTTGTCACAGCATCGGAATACCAGATCGTATAGAAAGAAATCTTTTTATTACAACATTATAAAATCTACGTTTACAGAATCCATGATAAAATACAATACATCCACGAAACGAAGCGTTGTTTTCATTTTCATAATAGTGTCCGAAATGATGTCGCCGACGACGACGTTTTGCAAAACATACATCAACTCGAAATACATCCGATATAAAATAAATACATGTTCATGTAATGCGTAGTACACATATCGATGTGCTACAAATGAGAATGTCTCGTGTTATAATTTAGACTCTATTGTGTTGCTAACATGTCTACCCTAACACGATACGTAATATAAGACTTTCGCTATTCTACACTGCGATTAATCTAATTCGGAATTCTTTTAATCGACAGTCGCATAAACTGATCATGCTTCGTCGCGCGTAGTTGGACATTCATTAATACAACATCGATTTCATATTATTTTATTTTTTTTCCCAGTTTATATCGTTTCATAGTGAAATAATATGAATAAGTTTCAACCACTACCAAGAGAACGGAGAAACTTTATTGTGAGTTCATGGTCCTCGAAGTTTCAAGTGCGACGACTTGGTGCATAAGAATTTGACAGAGAAAAAACTATTCAAAAGTTAATTTCGTTCGCCTTGACTACCAGACTCTGGCAACCAGAGCATTTAGTGATATTCAGTTTCGTAAATTGTGTCGGGAAAATTTCAGTCCAGTGTCTACAACGGCATTCCTGTAAAGTTACTAAGATATTCATTATTTAGATCCATAGATTTGTTATCGTCAGACAGCGGATCTTTACGCATTTATGTAAAAAATGTGTTGGTGTAATTTAAAACAGTAAAAACATTAGAAAAATTTGAAAATACAGTTATATCATTTTCAACCTACGAAAAATATTAAGAAAGAAAGTGAGTTTCTATTTCACTCTTTAACATAATAACATTATTTTGCATAAAGATCCGCTGTCCAGTTAGCGGTAGCGTCAATCGTTCAACAAAATTTCGCGATTCAGTGAAAACGTGAAATTCTCTAAATAGAAGTTGGAACAACAGAATTTTCGATATAAAAGAAAAATAATTGGTAAAGTATTCACGCAACATTAGATTTGTCATAGAATTCTAACAGAGAATGACGGTCGGTTCAATTACGAATGATTTTACACGACTTGCTACATATGTATTGGTGCATTGTTACTTAATTAGAATGTTAGTCTCATTAGTTGCAAACGTTTACTATGGTTTTAGGCGGATGTCGATGTTTTTGTTCTGTAGATCAATGAAATTGAAATTCTTGCTAAGGAATTCCAACAGTTAGGCGTTCTAGACGGTACCAAATACATTTAGCGTAACATTGTTGTTATGAAATCTGCAGTAGACTGTTTTAAATGTTCTGAAAGTCTGAATAATACGAAGAACATTGTCAGAATATCCATAATAAGCTCTACAAAATAATGAGGTAAATGTTAAAAAAAGGGGACCCAGCTCCAATGATCTTGATCTCGACATATGTTGTCAAGGTCAACATTCTGTTAAAGTTATGTTAAAATGTTAATCAAAATGTATTGAATTTGTTAAAATTATTTACACGCA
This sequence comes from Lasioglossum figueresi, assembly GCA_028455805.1. Classification (NCBI taxonomy): domain Eukaryota; kingdom Metazoa; phylum Arthropoda; class Insecta; order Hymenoptera; family Halictidae; genus Lasioglossum; species Lasioglossum figueresi. Next base: position 9,118,101 of record CM052190.1, on the reverse strand, counting down.
AATGTTAACAATTGTTCAATTTCTGATTCAAGTTTGGTATATTTCTATCCGGTTTAGACATAAATAGCAACCGTTGAAAATAATTAAATGTGGGTTTGCCTCTTACTTGAAATTCATGGAGCGAAGCAATTAAAACTTCAGGAAAACAATTTATGGCAAAATATTGGGTTGGCAAAAAAGTAATTTTCGCAATTTTAAGGTAAAATAGAGTCCGATTGTTTTATTCAAGTAATAAACTTTAATGAATAAGATATTTTCCCTTTTTCTCGACGATCTTTTGCCAAAAAGAATAACTAAGAAAATATTTTATTGATTAAAGTACATCGTTTGAATAAAGAAATTCGGTTTCATTTCACCTTAAAGTACCGAAATTACTTTCTTGCCAACCCAATAGAAAACAATGCATGCACACAGGCCTCAATTGCATCTGCATAGACAGTAGAGTTGTAACAAAAGCTCTCCGCTTCGTTCGACAGAGTTGTAATAGCTTCGCTCAATGACTGATAATGTTTGAAAAATCAGTGTCAACTCCAAACCGTCTTCTATCAATTTCGAGTACATGGGAACAATAAATATCGATCTGAATAGTCTAGTTAATATGAAGGACGTAGAAGGCTTTCGTTGCAATAAACATGACGAGGGAAAGCCATTGGGAATATTACTGCGATTCGAAGACTGCGGAGCTTCGATGAAATTTGTAACTAATTTTACACCATTTACGAGGGGAATATATATTTTTGAAAATCTTAGTTGGTATAATTCGCAGGAAGATCCGCAGTCCGGTTATTTACAAGACACCTATCTTATACAATACATTCTAGAACTCTATCGTCGTCGTTCATGACTAGACAGCGGCTCTTTATGCAAAATAAAAATTTTCCAGAATTGCAAGAAAACGGAGTGACACAGAAATTTATTTTCTCTCTTAAGGGATTAGGACACAGTAACAAGTGGGGAAAATATAAGATTTTTAAACAACAGTAGAGAAAAAAATGAATGATCGATTAATATAAGATTCTTTGTATTTCAAATTACTATATTATCAACTCGATAATAAAATGCTTGTAATATTTAAAAAATAATTTGTTCTTATGCCTTTCACCGTCTTTGCTCGGAATATCTTTTCTTTCAGATGACCAAACTGGTGTACAGGATTCCTACAAATCCAATTAACCGTTTCAAAAATCCCAAGAATGTCATAAACTGTGATATATTCTCTAGGCATTTGAAAATTAACAAAATCGCAGATATGTTAAATTTAATGACTGAATTTCGGTAGAAAATTTGTTAATTTTTTATTTATATTTAACGAAATAAGGGGACAATGAAACAAAATCGATCGCCAATGTCTGATAGACATTATAATGAAGATAACTGTAAAATTTTAATGTAATTGCTAAGGTAGAACTCGAGATATCTTGTACACCGTTTTGAAAAACGCGTTTAAAGTTTACGAATGTAATTTTTCTGTAAAAACAAATTTTCTATAAAAACAAATGCGACTGCTGAAGAAATTATGTTTCTTACAATTTTTATAACAATACGTGCTTGAATGAAGAAATTCATTTAATAATTTCCAATGGAATTATCCTTGCAACTTCAATGATTATTAAGTAAAAAATGTGACACCGGTCATTTTACTTGTCGTGGTACGTTCAACAGGATGAAAATAATATAAAGGTATTTTTAAATTCGTCTAATATTTCTCTAATCTTTGAAATTATTCATTTTTGGCCGTAAATGCATAAAATCCGCTGTCTATTCGTGACTAACAAAGTAAGCTACGCGAAATAGAATAATTGGTTCCGCACTTTGTTAATCTGTACGTATATGTTCGGCGGTTTATAGAAAGTAGCACCATACAATCATAGTGGCGATCTGTTTGCTGTCCGGTTTTCGGAAAACGGTTCAAACGGCGGGATAATCGGCCCGCACAAACTCTGTCGCCCTTATTTATCCTTCTATAGGTTTACCGAGCGAACTTGAAGTTTATGGGAGGAACCAATGGGGATTTGCAGTCTGCACACCGAGACGAAGAGAATCGACGAATGAAACTAAGGAGAATTGATGGGGGAAAACAAAGAGAACTGTTGGAAACTAATGGTGACTAATAGCGACCATCAATCTCTACCCCCACTCCTCTTGCTCAACTTCACTCAGTAAAACTGTACATTGTTCACTGGATTCGATACAATTTCATTATTTAACAGTTGCCAGAGCAATCTTTATGCATTAGCTTCTTGATACCGAAGCCAGAGTGCCGGGTCAATACGAAACGGAAAGCAACTTGAAAAGTAAATACACGTTTGTGTAATGAATTGTGTAATGAAAATGGGTGTGCGTTTAGTGGACTGTAGATCTTTATGCAAATCAAACACTCTCTGTGTCAATTACTGAAAATAGTACGTACATAAAAATGTCTCCTCTTATTAATTATAATCTGTACAAAATAATATAACGATAGTCTGGAATTAATTAAATAAATGCATATCAAATCTGCAGTCTAGTGATAATTCGACATATTTTATCGAGATTAATATAGTTCATGTATTCCATAACATCTATATCGCCAATTTTGTTTATTATCTTGTTGTTACTCGTTTATTTATATAATTGCAACTATCGAAATGAAGCAAAATTGTCGGTGAAAATTAATGAAGAACAGACTGTAAAATGAATATTTTCAGCTTGATTTGTAAACTGAGAAATAAGTAAGGACGTAATTAATTAATTGTGAACGTTATTATGATTTTAATAATAGCGAAATATATGCATTTTCATTTTTTACATATAAATAGACGATTTAACAATACGATAAGAATGAGAAAAATTCAAGTTGTGTCCATTTTCACCCGAAGTTATCAACGTCCCATACAAATTTGAATTTTTTTAGCAACTAATTTAAATCATGGCTTTTAACACTTTACCTACCGGAAGCCTATTAAGGGGGTAAACTCCTTTTTCCAGGATTGCAAGGGTGCGGGATTCGCGTCCTCATTTCTCGATAATACAAAAATGGAGTATTTCAGTAGTCGAAAACGCTAGATGAAAGATCGATCTAGGGTGCTATCGCTCTCAAATGTCCTATTTTTTCGTTTACGAGGCGTAATTTGCATTATTCGAGAGCTTACAACTGCGCATGTAACTGTTTTCATAGCTACATGCTGCCGAATAATGCAAATTGCTCCTCGTAAACGAAAAAATAGGACTTTTGAGGGCGATAGCGCCCTAGATCGATCTTTCATCTAGCGTTTTCGACTACTGAAAAACCTAATTTTTGTATTATCGAGAAATGAAAACGCGAATCCAGCACGCTTGCAATTTTGGAAACGAGTCTACCGCCTTAATAGAATTTTCAATAATTGTGCTGTACCAAAAGGAAGCATAGAAATTATCTTTTACATTGCAATCTCAAATGAAACTAATAGATGACGTTAATGAGGGTGACTTGTTAGTTCACAATGAAAATTTCTGTGAATTACCATAGATCTCAAAGAAATGGGCTCGAAAATATATAAAAGAACTATATATAAAATCTAACTGTCATCAAATTGTCAAAAGCGTTCACCATCCAAGGGTTAAACCTTCTCTGCCTGTAAACACGATACTCTGAGAGCGTGCTGCTAATTTCTTTATTTTTAGAAATGATCGACGACAGATGACCTCCTTTCGGTCTAAACCACAATGTAGACAAGAAACGCTGACACTAATTGAAAGGGTACACGAACGAAAAAAAGAGAAAGAAAGACAAATATTCTTCACCGTCTCTCCGAGACAGAATAAAACTACTTGTTTGCAGACAGAGAGCTGAAATACTCAGGATATAATTCGATCGATGGTATATTATGCTGGGAATAATGCAATGATCGAGTACAATTCGAGAAACACGACGTCACGCGTTGCTACCGCTACAACGGCCATCGTTAACCGCGAATTAATGTTTACATTTATAGACGGCATACCAGTTCTACAGATTAGTCGTTTCACATTATGTAACATTGTATTATCCACGGTATACAATATACAATATTGTCCGGTAGATCTCCTCGATTCGCTTATTACTAGACTGCGGATCTTTGTGCATTCATAGGAAAATTTTGAAAATTGAAGATGTCAACATACGATTTCTCCTCTCTTAAAGTCATTAAGGAAAGAGTCCAATTGGTTTCATCCAATTTGGTTTCTATTTCTTGCAATCGATGCAGGCGATATTTATTTTGCATAAAGGTCCGCAGTCTACTTATTACATAACAAGATAAATGTGTGTGAGTATTCGTAATGGATCTTCTGAAATATAATAATTAGGCGTGTCGCAAACACGTTAAACACTAGCGAGAAGTCATCGAAGTGATCTATGATTTTAAACGGTGTTTCGTTACGCGTGTCTGTCATAAATGCTCAGTTATGTTCACATTTTGTTAGACGCCTTGTGTACGCAGGGCGACGATGATAGTCGGACAAATTCACATAAGCAGGATTTTCTTCTGCGAAAACAAATCAACGTTGTGCGATTCATTTTCCTTTTCGTTCTCAAGAAAACGGAAAATAAAAATTTCTAACACGATACAAGAGCGCAGCGAGACGTTCGAGAGCAGTGGAGGCTATTCTGTCTGAATCGTCATTGGCTGCTTCGCGAAGTGGTGGGGATAGAGGCGTGACGCTAAGGGAATCACTATAGTCTGACTCTGCGGACGAAACGCGCCGTTTGTTAATATGTCTGACCATTGCTCGCTGATTCTACTTCAAGCGAGAAAAGAAAGTAGTATAATCCGCGTTTCAGCAAGTTTACTATACTCTACACGTAGTTTCAGAGTACTCTACTCATAGTTTGTACATTTAAATTCAGTTTTCTCGAGAACGAAGTTTCTCCATGAGAATTTTACTACTCGCTGTTAATTTGTTCTGGCATAAATCATCAACTACCTCATACTTTGCACCGCTTCTACGTCGCACGCTACGCATATAATTCCTTGTTTCGTGTAAGATATTCTAATGTATGCACGCACAGTTACGAGTACGTTAAACAGTTACACGGCTACAATATTTTCTTTCTCTAGGTAAAACAGAACTTTCACGACCGCCGCACGTCTTGCGATCGAAGAAATGAATTATACAAATACTTGGTTTCCGGAGTGGTCCAAAATTGTGAGTACGCGATGGAAGATTGCGGTATTCTGTGTAGATGCCGGATTTTTATGTGAAATAGAAATGTTTATTTCTTTTCTTAATAATTTTAACAAGTTGGAAACGATCCAACAGTATTTTTCAATTTTCTAAATGTTCCCGAATGATTTTACATTTGATCATGTTTGTCATTAATCCATAAAATCTGCAATCTAATTACAAATTTTGTTATAATGTAAAAATGTTCTATGTTTACTAATGTGTTAATTGATTCACATATCAATGGAGGTAAATATAATACAAATTATAAATTGAATTTCTCAATTGAAATTCTTAATTTATACAATGAGTTTCTTATGTCCCCACTCTGCCTTCCTCCTCTTCGTCTCTACTCTAATTGTAAGTCAGGTGTCAAAATTTTCAACTTGAATTTATCAAATTAGTCTCCACTATAAAAATTTGATTATTCTGAAGTGTGTATTTTACAGTTGTATGTATTTGTTCATAGTTTACTGTATATTCTCTCTCATTTAAGATAACTCGATGAATGATCCACAAAACATTCCAGTGAAATCTGCGACAATTTGCAACCACTCCAATATTTTGATTCACAAACATTTGAAAGGTGCCAAACGAATCAACGATGATCTTCGTCGCATTGCCATGATTTGGAACCACTCGCTCAATGTATTTTTTCTATAAACAATTTCGGACAGACCGGCTTGAAAGTTGCGACAGTCGCAGAACAAGAAAAACTGTATAATAAAAATGTAGCCGGGAAAGAACGGTTACGGTGAACTTTTTCCTGGTCCCATTTCTCAAGCACTATCGTTACATCGGTATTTCTTATCACTCAGTGTCCTGCCCCCTTGCCTTTGTTAGAACAACCCACGTCCCCTTAGAATTTCCCGACACGTTTCAATCATAGCCCGAGATTTTTGTACTCGTGTTAGAGTGATCCGTTTTGTTGCAACTTTTAACAAAGTTTTCGTCGTTTCGACGTCAGCCTTAAATTTTGCACGAACCGGTGCGGCGCGGCGGGGAAATGTATTGGGTTGGAACGAAATTTCGTAGCGTTTTTAAATTAAAATTGAAAGCTGAAATTCAGATATTTATTCATAGATTTATTCAATAACACATTTTACATTCTGTTCTATTACGGTTTGCCATGTTCGAGGTAACTTCTCGTGTTATTGAATAAACATATATGAATAAATACCTTAATTTCATCTTCGATTTTTAATTTGAAAACGCTACGAACTTTCTTTCCAACCGAATACCTACTCGCATTAGAGTTGCGACACCGAGAAAAAGAAGTGTTATAATAATAATAAGATTGTGGGCAAAATCGCCAGATTAAAACTCGTGTCTTCACTCTATCTTCCCCTTCTGAAGAGAGAGGGTAACTTTCTATTGACGCGTTTATGCTCTTACGCTTTAAACAAGTTTAAAATATTCAGAATTGAATAAAATTTTATATCCTTGGCTAACCATTAGGTGAATCAATCGATATTCTTAACACTAGGTTTACGGAGCTCTAGAAATACCTATTTCACATTATTTTATAAACATAACAAGAATGTGTCTATCCAAATTTTTGACCATTCCATTCTATTCCATTTCCAATATTATATACCCAAAGAAATAAATTTGGTAAATAATTCCTAAGGGAATCTTTACAATCTTAATAATCGCGAATTAAGAATATTAGAATCCGTCATTTTGACGTAAACCTAGTGTTAAATTACTTCATCTTTGAATTTTTTACAAGTCATTTTTATCAACTTTTTGAAACATATATTTGTATTTTTTAGAATTTATGATCAGAGTCATATAAAATATTGATTTATCTAGTTTACCATTCTGGTGGTGTCGCAATTCTTATACAGAGTTGTAATAAAATTGATAATTTATTCTTCGGTGTTATTGTCGAGTAGATCGGTCGCTTTTTAAACATATTCACTGCCTCTTGCAGTCGGAATATTTTGTTCTAGCACCACGTTTCTTACGCTTCCTTACCATTACAGGAATATTATTCAAATGGTCTATTAGAAGAGTTACTACACGAGATAGAGAAACGTCATATTGTAAAAATGTGTGTTCAAGATCATTTTATCAATTTCTGCAGCCCTGTAAAATCATCAGGATATAACAGTGATTTGCTTAAAGCTGACAATGTGTTATAGTTCGTTCTCTCCTGAAAATGATTATTAAGTTTGAACAGTTCATTTTAGAATCCAAAAGGAATTCCATTGAGCACTAATAAATCAAGTACTTTTTAACGAACTAATAAACTAATAAACTAATAAAATGATGTTTGTTGAAGAGCCATTTTACACTAAATCCATCATTTTTGAATCTATTTATAGAAAATGGAAGAAAGTAACTTCATTAGATAGTGAATATAAAATTTCACTTTTCAGTACTTTTTAATGAACTAATGAACTAATAAACTAATAAGATGATGTTTGTTGAAAAGCCATTTTATACTAAATCCATCACTTTTGTATCTATTTATTAAAAATGGAGGAAACTAATTTTATCAGATTGTAAATATAAAATTTCATTTAGAACTTCAAAGATAACAATTCTCACTGATTCTATTCAAAGAAATTTTCGAACTTCCTTTCATTTCGTTTTAACTTAAAAACATCGTTATTTTATATTTAATTATTTTGTTTAAAAAGTCATCGTTGCAGTATAAAAATATTGGCAACATTTTTATTGTATAAATCTGACTGTTGGTTTACGATTGTTTCCAATTCTAGAGACCACAGTAGAAAATAATTGGTGCAAGAATGCAATTACAAAAATGTGATGGATTCGTGAAATGATCTAACAAAGCGATATGATTAGCAAAGGCTGTGCAAAATTTAAGACTGCAATGTACATTATGCCGCATTACCGAACAATCATACCTAAAAGTGTGATCACAGATGGACAGAAGGCATGTATAGCTGCCCTGAAATGAATTGAGCCAAAGAGACCGCATGCTACCTATTGTTTCGAACAAATGGTGGCGTAGAGGCTCTCTTAAGCACTTGTCTTTCATATGCCAGCCGGCCCTAGACGCTCCTCGTTTGGATCAATTCATTACGAGAGATCTATAACATACAATATATTTATACACACAGTCAGGAGATACGTTGCTACGATAACTATTAATTAATAAATAGAATCACAAGACCAACTACTGTATATATATGTATATATATATATATACGAGTTTTACCACATATCGTGTATTTACAACGAACGCGTTTCGCTTTTTGTTCTTTTAATGCTCCTCGTGCAGTGGAACGAGGATAGTGTATTTTTTTAAATTTCTCGTCACAATCAATTTCTCATTTTCCAGGAGTACGCGAATTCGAAAGTCATTTGTTTGTCGTTTGTTAGTAGACAATTGATAAGAATATTGTTTCATTCTCGGTAATTCGATTTTGCTAAACTACGTGCAATTTGATGGTTCGAGTTGTGTGCTTGTACGTTTTGAAATTCAATTTCTGAATTCGAGTTCGATGCAATGTTTGATAAATTGCTCTGTCATCATTTAAACAATACTATGTTGGCTTATAAGCAGAAGTAGCTGATTTTTTTTTAAGATTTAACATAATTGTAATTGTTGTTGCTTCCAAGAACTATATTTGGCAATCTAGGACAAATTTGATAAAGTTATATGTCGATAAATGGAAAAGTTTGTCTTGTTATTTTCAGCCAATGTATAAATAATGTCGAAGGATCAGCCATCCCTTGTAAAAATTAATATTAGAAATTGTCTAATTATAGATGTAATATGTTGATTTTCAGTCGTATCTTCGTCGCCAAACAGGAGTTTTTATTTTTACGTGACAGCGTTTACATTTCCCTTCACATAGGCTTTCTACTCGATTAATATTTAGTATAATTCCACCTTGGCTCTCATTTTTTCGCCAGAAATGTAAATTTAGAAGAATTACAACATATTAATATTTAACAACTAGAAAACCGGAATAAGATTACTATAATATTACTAAAAAATTAATAAATATATGTTAACAGATATTGCTGAATTGAAGTACAAGCACATGAGGCTCGTCTCCATATTTTTTCATTCCCATTGACAAAATAATAATAATAACATTGGAACGATAGAAAATTCTCATTTACATGCAAAAAATTATAAATTAAAAAATAATAATGCACACATAAACTTCGTATTCCTATTCCCATCATTTCTTTGATTTCATTAAATTTTATATATTATTTATTTCCATGTGTTGGTTTTACTTCATGACTGCTCATTATCGTTAATTTTCATTTTATATCAATGCCAAGTGTCGAAACGAATTTTAATGCCAAGCTTTTTCAATAAAATTGCTAAAAGCTAATAGGAATAATTTTACATTCTAATTAAGAAATTTATATTAACGAAATTGTACGATATGCATATATCTTCTTATAATTACTAACTTTTCATATTCTTCTTCGCTTTTCTTGCCCATGTAATTGCTATTATCTCGCCGTAATAACTCTTTCACATCGAGCTAGTTGAAATCGTCAACGGAAATCTCTTCGCAAAATCATCACGACGACCATTATCAACATTATTATAAACATCTTACTTCGTGTTCATTTAGTTCTCACGATATACATGTTTTTAGCCATGGTTTCAGTCACATCGATAGATTTGATCCTACCCGCTACATTATATATATATCATTATTCTTCAAATATTCATTGTGTTATGAAAGTTGTGTTTACTTCAGTTATGGACCGTTCAATGCACTCACAAACCTGTGCAGGTTTGAGTCTCTCACTGCTTGTATTCTTTCAGTCTTCAAAACTTTAGCTTCAACTGTTTTTCACAGAACAGGCTTCAAAGAGAGAATTTGAATATACATTTGTTTCTTAAATGAGTCCTGTGAGCCAACTTGTTGCAGTAAGGAATATAAATAGAGCTTTTAATAAAAATAGAAAACACTCTTTAAGAAAATAGAAATATCATTCTGCAATTCCACCTATCAAATTAAAGAACTGTATAGTGATTCTCTTTTTCTCGAAATCGATTCGAAGGAATTCTGTGTATCATTTGTATAATATATAAAAAACAGTCGACTCATGGAAGAATGAAGTTAGAAGAATATATAATACATGGGGTTAAAAAAATGGAAGGATTTCCTTGACCCTTGTGCACTGTTTAGGCTCGTTTTAACCAACCGCAAGCCTTACTGCTATTTATTTATAATGAATCTAAAAACAATTCAATTGAAGTGGAAACAAAAATTTCCTTAACCAAGTTGTGTCTAATGTAAATAATTAATCAGCATTGTCATAAATTGTTAAATAAAATCGAACAATATAAATGTACGAATACCTGTTTTTTACTGTATACCGTACACTGCTGTAAATTAATACTTGTACATTCTTTATGTTGATAAAATATCACGATCTATTTGAAATGAAGTGAACCTTGCAAAATGTGCAAAATGCATTTAATGCGTTTATAAAATGTATACGTAAATATTTTGTACACATTCTGTACACTCGTTGTTACGTTGTTAAGAAATAGTATTAACCCATTTAGGCCTACCGTACCACATACGGTAAATTAAAAATAATTAACTGAAATACTCAAGTTTCGTACAACTAATTTATATCGGCGTCAAGTAGAGGGAATAAACAATACAATCAAAATTGTGCGGGGAAATTTGCCAAAGAGTGAACATTTATAACGAAAATATCAAATTCTGACTGAAACAATTTCGGGACTAAATGGGTTAAGGAATGTGCAAGAATATTGTTGGCTGTCAACAAAAATGATCAACTGCACGAATGCTGACGCACGCATAAAAACAGTGCACGCAGGTTGAACATCGGAGCGTGGCATAATAGTAAAGTTTTGAATGGACGGCGATTGTTTGTTTCGGTGTTGATCACAATCTCCTAAATGTTTCCTTTCGCATTGAATGCGGTTCTGAGTGCGAGCTCGCTCCATCTCTAGTCTATTATAGTCAGCAATTAGGACGCTTTTGATAGCGAGACAGCGAGTGACGCGATTTCTTGCGAGAAGTGACAGCAACGGGGTCACAAAAGAATAATAAGCAGGTACATATCCGAGCGTTTGCACAAAAGCGTGTCGTTCAAAAAACATAATCATTGTCAACGCTCCGATGCAGTTTCAGGAAACTTGCTCGCGAGAAGCTACCCAAGTTATGCTGACTTTTTGATCAACTACTGATAGATAAAATCAGATCAATACAGTGCGCATAAGACCGCAACGACCGAAGTGAAAACTTCTATGGCGATTGCACATCTGTCTGTTTCTCGTTCCCCGAGTTTACCCGAATAGCGTTTCACCTCGGAGCGTGACGGATCAGACTCATTCATTGCCCAGCAATTGTGTACGCGGTGCGCCTAACGAAGTTTTCACTTCCATAATACTCGTCGAGCTGAGTATGCCGGTACTCTTTGACAAATTATTAGACTGCGGATGTTTATGCAAAATGGAAATTGACTGCATCAATTGCGAGACATAGGGCCTACTACAAGAGTATCTCGAAATTCCTTAAACGTTTTTACCAATTTTTGTTATAAACGCATAGAA
>CM052190.1:9076617-9097543 GCA_028455805.1 Lasioglossum figueresi | reverse complement strand
ATTACAATGTAATTCGTAATTGCAATTGGAGTACAATTATAAAATACATTGTAATTCAGTCATATTGTAATTTATAATTCAGATATTCATTCAATTAAATTACAATGTAATTCGTAATTTAAATTGGAGTACAATTATAAAATACATTGTAATTCAGTCATATTGTAATTTATAATTCAGATCTTCATTCAATTAAATTACAATGTAATTCGTAATTGCGATTGGAGTACAATTATACAACACATTGTAATTAAATTACATTAATAACGAATTACGAGGAATAGAAAATAAGCCGTATAGACAGCGAACAAGTATATGAAAGAAAAACAAACATATATTACTTCTCCAAAGTATTGGGCTATAATTTGGAGAGTTGTACTTTAATTATATTGTATTTCAATTACACAACTGATTAAGATAATTAGTAATTGAATTAATTGTAAGGTTTGAATTACGTAATTCAGTTACGACGTAGTTATATAATTGAAACACAATGTAATTGAATTAGAACAACTGTGCTTTGAGAGCTCACATTACCTTGCAAAGGTTAATATCACCGCGAAAAACCAGTGTTTTTCACTTAGTAATTGTTCATGAAAAAAATTAGGAGAACTTGGCACGTTTTAAATGGTTTATCTCCTTCGTGGAGCTTCTCAAGTTCGTGAGCTAGTGTCTGTGTCCGGTCTTCTCGGAGAACGTTCATCTTCTACTTTCGACTTACTTGGTCATGAAGAAACGTTAACAGCAGTAATGGAACGGTCTCTACTCGACCTGACGGGTGGCCTGTTTTTGCCGTTTCGGCAACGCCTGGAAACAACTCGCATGGAAATCGATGTTACGCGAGTTAGATACGACCGACTGAACGTAAATAACGGGAGCCAGGGCTGTTTATATCGAAATTTTTCACCTCGACCGGTGCCTTTCGAGTCAGGTTTCAAAGGGTCGCACGATTCACTTGGCTCACGGCAGACGCGTCAAACACGAACAGCAAATGCCGGCAATAAATTGATTTAATGTTAGCAATTTGTACACATTGCAGCCAATAAGCTTCCTAATTTAACACGTTCGCTGCCTTGCTGCCGTAATTACATCGGATCCAAAAATTAATCAACCGATTCTCGAAAAACAAGTCGTTGTTTAACTTGTGATAATAATTTAACTTGCGTTCATTTCCCTCTAATATATTTTTACATGACGTAGAAGGTGGGAAACCGAAGACCCATTTCTCCTCAGAAATGCTGCAAATTCAGAAGTTTCCAAGAACTCTTAAAAATTATTCTCGTGAATGAAACTCCCATGAAATTGAAGACTGAAGCCCTCTCTTTACAACAACTCCTTAAAAATTGATGTACGATTTTTTTAAAATGTTTTATGGAACAATTGTGAGGAACAAGTTTTTGCCCTCACGGAATAACTTGTATTACTGTAAAGTTGGCACACCTCTCGTTCGAAGCTCGGTAAAACGACTAAAAAAAAATCGTAAATCATTTTTCGAAGAGCCGCTATAAAGGAAAAGCTTCAATCTTTAAATCCATGGTGATTTCAGCCACGAAATAAATTTTTCAAAGTTTTCACGGACGTTTCAATTTGCAGCATTTTCTCGTCCGCTAAGTCATGAAAAATCTTAGAATAATATTTTTTACTATTTCGAATTCCATATACCCACTTTTGTCAAAATCATTATCATTTTATGAATAAAATCCGCAGACTAATTACGACCGATCGTAGTTTCTACAGTTTGATAGAATAATTAATTAATTCATACATCTTATGGAATTTTATGGTTCGGCAGGCAACGCGTTAATGAAACAAAGTAATTTCGAGCATATACATACATATGTATAATGAGCACGCTATGCTAAAAGATACGTGAATAATTAAGAGACCAAAAAATGAAAAATCTGTACTCTGAAAATATCCGCGGATACAATGAAGATAGTATGTATAAACGAATTATCCGAGAGGCACCAGATATCGATGTGTGTTTTGTGACGGAGCGCTTGAGTAAATCAAATGAGTGGAGATAAAATCTGCTATGGTAGAAATAGCATTAGCGAAAGTGCAAACCCGAGTAATAAGATCCTTTAGCGATATGCTTATTCTGAAAAAGCTTGACCCAAAAAAAGGATGGATATAAGAATCTACGGCTTGCGTTAAAACTTCGAAAGTTCAAAACTTTTAGAGATAATGTCAGGGACGTTTAGCAGTTTTTTGACGAGTCACTAGATCTGCTTGTATAATCTACGTATTAGGTTAATATACGTTCGATCTCTTTTAAAATAGGATTACGCCGTAAGACTTGTTATTAATAAGTTATTACTTATAGAGTCAATTTTTCTCTGTGAGACTGAACGTAAAAATTTTTTACAACCGCATAGGATTGAAAAGAAGCAAACATTTAGTTTGTCCAGAAATAATTGTACGCACTCTCGAGAAAATAAACTGCTAAAAACGGTTTAAAAACGTGCGTACAAAGAAAAGTTAAACAAAATAATAAAACAGTTAAATTGAATAATAAAGAAGTTATTAGTAGACAGTGGATTTTATGCATTTATGACAAAAATGAGTATGTGTAATTTGAAACAGTAAAAACGTTGAAAGGATTTAAAAATATTGTTATATTATTTTCAATCTATGAAACATATTGAGGAATAAAATAAATTTCTATTTCACTCCAGTTTGCTGTAATTCAGGTACAAAATTTATCATTAATTTAATTATCATTGTCATAATTTAAATTAACATTTAGTAATTAGCGAATAAAATAAATAATTAGACTGCAGAGACTGCAGAGACTGTATTTATGGCAAAGGTGAAGTGAAACACAAAAGGATTAAAAAAAGGAAAATAAATTTCTATTGAATCTCTGCTTGTTTCAATTTAAGTAGAACATTTTTATTTTTGAAAAAGGGTCGTAGTTTCTTAGCAACCGAGTTCAGAACCACTGAAATCACCGAATATAGGGTCTACTTATTCTTTTTGATAGATGTCCCCAAATATTGACTGTTTGATGGCTGTCTATCGTATCACCTTCAATCAAACACTATATTTCCCCAGAAAAACCAGAAATGTATAGAACAGAGAATCGTGAACTGTGTGAATTAAGAGAGAAATAAGAGAATTTTCTGACAATAGAGGATTCGGTTTGAAAAACTTTAAACTGTATCCTTGTTGGTCGCCACATTTCTAAATTTCGAGTAATCCTAGAGATAAATTTCTAGTAATTGCTAGAACACACTCTGTTCGCATAATAGAACACTGTTCGTACATTGGGGTATTTCGGATAATGGGTGTTCGGATGCGGAGACTCGGCTGTAATTGTCTCAGGAGAATAGCGTGGTCAAATGTGTCTGAAACTTTCATGAAATCCATTTACAGTACGCCAACTTGCGAGAAAGCTATCCGAGCCATTTACAAAATTTTTTAACCACAACAAAGTTTGTTGCAATTTATTTGCGTGCAATTAAGACTTTCGTAAAGATGCTTCTTAATATGAATACTTAACTTCCAATCGAGAAAACCAGCTTCAAACTCTGAGGGTTCGACGAATAGCCAGAAACATTAGATTGCACCCCTTAATTAATTTAAGGGTTGAAACCACCCTCCCAGAATCAACACCTTCAAGATCGGAAGTTCAGAAACGATTTCAGATGGAAACAAATTGGTTTTAATTGAACTTAGATAGTTTCTAAAGTTACCAAAAACGATTACATAAAATTTTATCTCATTTAAAATTTAGAATATTTAATAACAATCGCCTCAAAATCTTAGGAAAAACAGAAACTATAAATACAGGTTTGCAATTTAGTACAAGCAAAATGTTCCCGTGAATAAAAAGACGAAATATGAGTTGGCAGAGAGTTTATAAAGATTTTCTGTCACGGTAATATTAAGTTGAAAAATGTTTAATGCATTTTATACTACACTCCACGTTACAATGCCGTGATGATTGTAAATTTGTCTACCGAAGGTAAATAGATTTAAAGTTAATCGCATACAAATTAAATATGTAATAGATCGATGCAGATTAAAGTGCACGGAAGTAGATAATCTTTTGTAATCCTGTTACAATTAATGAGAGCTTGAAATACCTTAATGTGATTAGACACGTTTCAATGTTACGAATATATGAGCTCTTTAAGAGGATGTTTGTCTTTATAATTTTGATGATCTAATCTTTACAACTTCATAGTAACGTAAAGTCTCTTAAGAAATCAATTATAGGATTTTTAAGTAAAAATAGTACCAGTTCTTCGAGCATAAGTATAGCTCGACTGCATAGTCAACAGAGATCACGTCAGTCATTAATCCTGTCAAACTCAATCAATGCTACTCAAAGCTTGATTGATTAGCTCATAATCCTAGTCTCCAACGCTACAAGTCCCGTAGCGTCCATAGAATTATGCAAATGAACGACGATTTTAATATCGAATTAAAAATACAACGGTAATTAACGCAAGTAAATGCATGCAAACAATAATAACAAACGAGACATTTGTAATTAAACTATGTAGTAATGGTACGGAATATTTACAATGTCCGCCTACTATGCGAACCGAAGCCTATCGATTGGTGTCACTGAAATATATAGTAGTCGATAAAACAGTAAAATTTTCGGAACTTCGTGTAAAACGAATGAGAGACATGAAAAATGCAGACATCGACGTCCGAACAAGGTATATTCGGTTTTGAAAGCGTTAAATCTTTAATATTAGCGTATTTAATTTTTCGTTAAATTTAAAAAGCTATTATCGATTTTATATTAGTTCCAGACAAATTCTTATTTTCATTGCAAGAAGACTTGAACATTTGAACGAAACATCACTCGCACATTAAATTGAAGATTACGATATGTAGGAATATTTATCAGATTTTCCAAAAACTCGGCACGAAAACAAAAAATCAGACCTTGGTGTAAAATAGCAAGTGGCGGTGAGTTAATTAGTTTTTTACCAAACTTTTACCGTTATATTCGTAACATTTTTCTGATTAAAATGAGACCAAACACGATACAATTTGAATCACAATTACTTTAATATCCCTGCACATCAGAATTCATTACACAAAGTTCCGTACTAGTTCGGATAATCGAGGTTCCACTGTATCGTGAATTAACCCTTAGCACACGAGTGACGCCTCTGAGGCGACATTAATAATTGCTGTACTATTAATTAAAACATTGTTCACATTATTAGATCTGTCGGTATCTAATCAATTACTCAACATTTAAGTATTGTATGAAGTATTACATCAGTTTCATGTCCACCAAATTTAAAAAATCATACAGGATGGAAATATTCCAGATCGCAAGAAATGTTTAATTTTTCAGTTAAAATAGCTCCGAGTGCAAAGGGTTGAACGAGTAACTATGATCCAAATCGTGTCGCGTTTGTTACCATCTCAACCAGAAAAATGTCACGAACATCTCAATAAAAATTCCACGCAAAAATAATTAACAAAAAAAAAATGTTTCCCACTGATCTAATATTATCTCGGCGGATAGGTGCTGGTGTCTGCTACACGCAATCCCTTCCTGCCTTCAAAGTTAACCGGAATAGATCAAGCAATACTCTCTGTACAAGATATAAGCAATCTTCCGGTTCAGAAGTTTTCGCATGAATCAGGACATTATCCAGGAACGAGTTCGCTAAAATTGAGCGATGTAACGAAAAAGGTGCGTACTCCCGCATGTACCATACTTTCGCATAGTCCGGAAAATAATCGAACGCGAAACTTGTAAGTGGTACACCGTGTACATCGGCTGCGTATGTACACGTGTCATAAACCATCTGAGACCGACTCTTTTCCCTCTTATTGGTGTACGGTGTTTTATAGTGGGAGATTCGATTTACGCGGTTTCCCACCGATGCAGAACGTACCGTTCGCGTAAATCTTGTCCGGCGACTGTATACATACAACCATATTGGATCCGGAGCGTCTAACAGGTAGTATGGCACTACCACACCCAGACTGCGTGGCAGAAGGTGGGAGGGTAGTACGTGAACGGAAGCTGTATCGATTGGTAGGTTCGCTGGGCAACCACCGGCGGCTTCTCCGCCGTCAGCCGTTTTTCGAAGCCGGCGAATTTTACACCACGTGCTCCATCAACCATAACCGAAAGCCTGGCAAGCCGGAGCAGATAGTTTTAAGAAGGAGTTACTATAGATCGCAGGAGTGGGGAAGACCGGAGAAGATGGTCAATGGCGGGGAACAGTATACGAGTAGGGACCGGAAAGTAACAAAAGCTGTACAAGGATGAAGAGAGAGGTACATGTCGTAGCAGAGTCGTCGGAAAGAGAGATCAAGCTGCATAGCTAGGGTGAGGAAGGTACATACGAGGTCTGGGAAAGGGTATTTTCCCGACAGAAGTGTGCCTTACGTTTTTGCATATTTTGCAAAATTAACGGGATAGCGTCTTGAGCCAGCTCCCCTGAGGCATCAGGTTCTTGCGCGTCAAGGTTTTTTATCGAGACTCCTCTGAACAAACGTGATCTTTTTTACAAATTTTTGTATCTTCTTTTAACCTTTCCATGCATCGATAAAATGTTTCAATATTATTCGCATGACGTAAGTCAAAGAAAGGAAAAGAAGAGCCGTTTGCAAATTACCTAAACTTGCCAGTTTTTTTTCTTTCTATTGTATATCTATTACATTATTATTTGGATACTTATTTTGATATTTATTGTTGTACTTTTTCTAGAAATACATTTTGAGTTGCGACACTTTTCTCATGAAAATTAATGCGAGATGAACATACAGCTGGTAGGCTGAATAATAATGTCAGAAATTATGTAAAACAATGTTAGAATATTTTAATACCACGCGGGGCAACTTGCTGTGAAAATAAACTACTTTTATCCTGTCGCCCATGAAATTTCCTGAGGTAACGTAAACGGTACCTTCTCGAACGTAAAATCCGATGGTTATATTTTTCAAGAGATGCTACTATTTGCACGCACCGACGTACTCGCGAGAAAATTGAAGCATTACATCGCGCAGCTTGATTAGACAGTAGAAAATTCTCTCCGCACAATTTTTTGCTAATTCCACTTGGCACTGTGCTATGCCAAGTTGTTAAAATCACTCCGCAGAACTTTGAGGTTTATAATTGGTGCATAAAATCTAACGAGTTGAAGGATTTCAGAACACGAGAAATAATTGTTCATATTTACGGAATGTTGTTTCGTGAAACTCGCGGCGGCGCGGCGTACTGAAATGTTTCATGTCGCAGAGAAAATTGCTTTGTGCATCGAGCAACGCTTTTGTGTTGAATGCAAATTGTTCCAAAACCAATCTATATATATATAAGCAAACTATAAAATATAAACAGATATTCTTTCTTATTTTTTGTTTAAAATTTCTATTTTAAAAAAATAAATATGTGACGTTATTACACTGCGAATTTTTGTTCAAAATAAAAATTATCCGCTGTAACGTCACGACACAGGAGCTACAGTGACGTTTATTTATTTTAAAGATAAGACAACAGCGTTTTCAAGTTCTTTAATTGTATTTATGGTTTTGTATTTGATCTACCCTTTCTTTTAACAGTGGAAAATGTGACGAATGCAGATTTTTACGCAATGTGGGAAGTTCTCGAAGCAATTTCAAGATGCAGGAGCTGTGTAGCAGTTGTTTCTCTCCGTAAACATTTTAGTAAGCTAAAAATAAATTAAATCCTTCCGATATCTGTTTCGCGTGCATAAAATCCATTGTTCTAGATGATTAGTCGAAGGCTTTAAGGGAATCTGTGCTGAAGTGAAATATGCAACAATCGATAAAATAGAAGTTGCAGGCTTTTCAGACTTAGGCAGGGTATTTTCCGAGTAATTTCGACACGGCCAAAGTGACCTAAGCCTCCCCTCTATTTTCAGGTGGATTACAAGGCATGTAACCGGGCAATCGATGCGCGAGATCCAGGTCATTCTCATCGCTTAACGCGGCGGGGATGATCCATAAATTGTGATTCACGCTAACGCTGCCGAAAAACAACATGCCGATACTACGAACTTAATTAGTAAACTATCCATACACTTTCCATATTGCAAGAGACCGTTGCACAAAAAGAAAATCTTCCGCACAACATCCACGGGAATTGAATATACACGCTCATTTTACTTTCTGCCTACTCAACTCGTTGATAGAGGGATGATTGATCGATAAAATGTAAATCTATGTAAATACCCCGCCCGGTCGAGTAATTGCGTTAGGATTTCGATGGCCGGGGCCGTCGAGTAGAAATGTATGAAACAAAGCCGACAATCGGTACGCTCTCTCTCTCTCTCTCGAAACTCGAAGAAATTAGGTCCGATTTACGCTGGCAGTTTAGTCGAAGCACGATCGTGTGGCGTGGAAGCAGATATTCAACGCGTTCGAACGTGATTGGCACGCAAACGTTGATTCGCGTTCGGTTTGTTTGTGCAGCGTTTAATAATATTCTGAATCGTGATTGGACCTACTATGCAGATTAAGACTTAATCGCGTTGCGACGTTTCGACGTTTGAATATCGACGCCCCTGTGAACTACAGGCCGACGCGGAATTAGCGACCGGACGGCTCCATACGAACTGACCTGACAGGATTGTCCGCCGATTTTTCGAGAATTCAATTTTCCGCGTCGATTCATCCCTCTGCTTCCTAACCTAACCCCTTGCGCTACAACACAGAGTCGCGCTCGCGATGAAGATTTCGGGCAGGATCTGATAATTATGTAATACGTGTTTCGGTAAATAATGTCGATTCTGCTAAGAGATAACGTTACCAAAACATTTGTTGGTACAGACTCACGACTTCTATGGCGTTTCGTTAAAAGCTAGTTCGTTATTAACCTCTTAACTGCGGAATTTAGTTTTAAAAATCCTCGACTGAGTGCGGAATGAAACCCAAGCAACGACGAGTATACACGTTGAACGCAGGGCAAATGGTCCTATTATAAATTTTACGGAAAACGAGGAAGGATTACATTTTTATTTGATAAAAAATTAACAATTCATTCTCGAAAGTGTTATTGTTATTGCACCGCAATAGAGATTTCGATTGACGTGTATAACAGGTCGAACGCAGTTAACTGGTTAATAGTCGTTGTGCAAAAAACATAATATGTCGAATTTTGTACCAGAAAAACACGTTTTGCGGGGAAGCTTAATAACCATCTTTTATTTGGAGAAAACGACTGCTGAAAGTTATCGATTGTCGGTTGAAGTTTATGGTGAACATGCTCTAATCCAAAAAACTTGTGAACGACGGTTTAAACGCTTTAAAAGTGGTGATTTTGATATAAAAGACGAGGAGAGTCCAGGACAGCAGAAAAAGTTTGAATATGCAGATTTGCTAGCATTATTGAATGAAGACTCAACTAAAACGTTGAAACAATTGGCGATCGATATCGACAATAATTGATAAAATCGAACCGAGCAATGAAAGAAAAACGACCAGAATACGTCCAAAGACACGATAAAGTCATTTTTCAACATGACAATGCTCGGCCCCATGTTGCAAAATGTTTAAAAAAACTATTTGGAAAACGTTAAATGGCACGTTCTACCCAAACCGCCGTAGTCGCCGGAGTTAGCCCCTTCGGACTACCACTTATTTCGATCGATGCGGCACGGACTTTCAGAACTACGCTTACATTTCTTACGGGGAAGTGACAATTTGGCTTCATGGATGGCTGGCCTCCAAAAATGAAAAATTATTTTGGCGCGGTATCCAGTCTTTGACAGAAAGATGGGGAAAAGTCATAGCTAACGGTGGCCGATACTTTAATTCTTAAGATAATTTATTTTGTTATGGAAATAAACGCTCAAACTTTGCGAGAAAATCGACATTATTAACCGAAATACCTACTATGTTATTAATTGGCTTTGAAAAAACATAAAATTCTATTTTATTGTTCTCAATATATGGCCATTGGAGAGGACGTAGGCATACGATAAGTATAAACTATCTATAGCCTGCCACTCGCAACATGTAACTATAAAATACACGAAATTAGACGGATCCAGAAAAAGATTCAAAATTCCTGAAGAAATTAATAATAAATATTCCATGTGAATTGGCCTGACAGGATTGTCCGCCGATTTTTCGAGAATTCAATTTTCCGCATCGATTCTTCCCTCTACTTCTTTAGCTACACGTGTGCGCTTGTGATGTATGAAAATTAATTATTGTTGTGGAGTAAATTATGTATGAAAATTATTGTTTTCATTGTGAATGAGATATATCTATGCAATAAAAATGAAAGGGCGAATGTGTGGTAAGAATCAGGAATGAACATGACGAGTAAGAGACAAAAATGTATGAAGTGCATTTGGTTGTGTGAAATAAAGAAATGAGTGTGCACGAAGGAGCGTTTTGTTTAAAAAATTGTCATTCGTTGATCGATCATCGTTTGTGTTGCATGTATTATATTATGTTGAATAGCTCGTTTATTAACATTTATAGTATAATTCACTGCTTGAACAGATTTCGAACAGTATCAATTAATTACGTTATTAATTGCCGAAAACAATTTTGCATCTACTAGAAAATTCCTTGTGGTGAACATGAAATAGTAACATTAATATGCTCGTCTTTTTGAATTTCACAAATTTTCGCGTCGCAAAGATCCACAGTCTCGTCATAACTAGCACCAGCAGAATTGATAAAAATAGATATCTATGCAAGAGTGCGATGAATATTAAAATCCTCTGGAGATAGGGGGAAAAAATAAATCTGTTGCGACGCGAAATGTCTCCGGAACCTTTAGAACTGTCAGGTGTTATGGCATCTGTAAATGGAACTCGCCATTTTAACAATTCCGTTAATGGACAAGTTAACGGACAGATTAATGGATATTCTCAGTCATCGAGAACTTAACACCGGGCATTAGGGGTCAGCGCAACCAATTTATTATTACGCTGTCTGGTCGCGAAATTAAAAGCTGCCCGAAGGATTTTGTGGACTGTTTTGTTGCGGTCGGTCTCGTCACGCCAATACTTCGGCGGATAGCCAGACGTGTCAAAGTGACCATCGACACATTCGGTGTTTTGCCATTAGCTGCGGGTTTCGGTCGCTACCCTGCTGCAAACAGAAGCTGGCGGCAGTGTTTCCTGCTGCTACCACTATTTGCAGATTCGCCAGTCGAAAGTCGTGAAATGTCAATCCAGAAACCTACCCCTCTATGTCTTTTTCCCTGTAAACATGTCTCCGATACGTCATTTATGCAATACACGAATTTGCATTATTTACGAGATACTAGATTAGGGAAGATTTGAAATCTCTCGAACGACGCTGAAACAGCAGATTCGACACCCTTAATTTCCATCTTCGGCTTGCAGAATTAACCCCCTAAACGGATGACCACGCGTAGTCGAACACACTATGTACGTTGCGTGTGTAATACGTATACATACATATATATATATATATATATATATATATATATATGGCAAGGAAGTATGTTGAGAGGACCAAAGCACTGGGTGGCTCGCTCACGATCAAGATTTGCATCTCAAGCAGGCTCGAAACGATTGTTAGGTAGTCATGGAGCACCGCGTAACGATGCTTCCCAATCGATCGGAAACGATAAGCCAATCTGCGACGACCTGTTCTTAGCAACTAGTCCACTCTAACTACGTCCTCTCCATTTTCCGCTACACGGGGACATTACCGGGGGAATTGCGCGTATCGAAACGCTTGGTGTGTTTTACCTCAGATTACACGTTAATTGTGCGTCAGTTCATATTGATTACGATATCTCAATCCTGAAAACGCTTACCATCGAATGCTCGGCTGTGGTAAGATAACGAGGACCATTTCTGCAACCGATAGCCTAAGCGATAGTCACTGGTAGACTATCCTTTTGCAAACTTACAACATTTTTTTACACTGTTTTTACACTATTGGGCTGCACTTTTCCTTGCGTAACCAGAAATTTTTGCCTTTCTCCTATAAATGTTTACCTTCTTCCTATGTTATACAGTAGATTTGGACGGGACGATGTGAGAAATCCAAGTTTCCATCCTGCAGGATCAATAGTTCACTAATTATAAATGTTTAAAGTTCAGCAATTTTTAGCTATCGAAACTTGGTTTCTCACATCTTCTCGTCTAAATCTACTGGATAACATAGGAAGAAGGTAAAAACTTATAGAAGAAAGGCAAAAATTTCTGGTTACGCAAGGAAAAGTTTGCCCAAATTTTTTTACACTATTGCATTATTAACATACCGAGTAAAGGAAAATTAATGAACAAAGAAACGGACGGAGTTCGGCTCGGCCGCAGATTGCGCTGAGCATAGCGATGGTCTCGCGCCGCGGTGAAGTAGTGAACAAGAGAAAGAGCAGAAATAAATTTAATTAAAACTCACTTATTCAGCCGTAAATGCACTTGCTGCTTCGAAATGTGTTTCACTGGTCTATTGGCAGACGAACTGCACAGCTGACTTGAAATAGTCGATATACGACAGCCATCCGGACTTTCAGTTTCACTTTCTTATGGATAAAATAATCGTATGTTTATTTCACACAGGTTCCGTGAAATGTTTCCACATTCACGATCATTGTTCAAATGTTTCCACATTCACGATCATTGTTCAAATGTTTCCACATTCACGATCATTGTTCAAATCTTTCCACATTCACGATCATTGTTCAAATCACAATTGAGAAGTCTTTAGAGATGTTCTATATCATATACTGATTTCGCGCGAGATTTTTCGGAAGAATTTAGGGAGGGCATTATGGGAAAATATTACAAAAACTACGGGGTGAATAACAGGACCGCCGTCATATTAGAATTTATGGCAGTCACATGTTTCGATTTTTTTTCTGCAGAAAGTTTCTCAAAGGAGGTATAGGACAATAGAGACTCGTAAACGTTACGCTGCAGCCCTGATATTTCTATACCTGGCTGGGGAAAAGGACAGACTTTTTTTCAGGCAATTAAACACTTTCTTCTCCCTCTCTTGTTTATTACTTTACCGCGGTACGACACCAACGCTACGCTCAGTGGAACCTGCCGCCGAGCCGGACTCTAATTTGTCGGTGTTTTTCGTTGATAACTCCTTAACGAAGCCAAGGCGGAAATTTTCGCAAATAAAAATGTGGCTTCAAATGATTTCGGGAACCGCCCCATTGGTGGTTGGAATTTAAATTCTATTATTTTATAATTCACAATCACAAACATTTCATTTCGTGCACATGTACAACATCTAAATAAGCGAATCGTATAATACTAACACTGATATCAAGATTGATTAACTCCAAATAGCAAGCACTGTTGTATTTATTTTTAAAAATCTAGTCCCCCATCGTATTCGTTTATAAATTGCTCCAGGCCACCTCTGATTTGTACTACGAGATAAAATTTACTATTATTGTCCTGTTTAATTTGTGTGGACCAAGCAGTCACAAGTACCAGCCGATGCGAAACGAAACTCTCGAGGGAATGTTATCGCATAAATCGAAAGAACCCGTTGGACCGGACTATAGCTAGTTTTTATATGCACAATATTGTTTCGGTAGCTGTCGATGCCCGATTGGAATCTGAAGCAGAATCTGCTGAGCATGCTTGCGCGTTAATCATCGATGTACATATATATAATTGAGCACGGTTTGCAATTTTCGCCTGAATTATGAGCCAATTATCACGGTGCTCGCGAGATTTATACTAATTGCGTTCCACGCGACGGAAGAGCGAACAATTTCAGAAAGAAACTATCCCCTGCATACTAAAATTAAACTTTCTCTTTTTCGACTCGAATCGTCGAAAACAGCTGATTAACATTTATTTCAGCCAATCGCCAAACAACAAATAATATTTACAGTACTAGTTTCTTTAAAGAAGGAACATAAAAGAGATGAACAGAGAACAAGTGGAGTATATGTGTTGAAAAGTATATAATCCACGGGTAATTGTACGAATGTTTTAATAGATCTTTCAACAGCAATTTCAAACAGGAACACGTTTGTGTAAATCTCGTTTGAGATTCTTCCGTAGAAAGAGGTTTTTCCCGTAGAGAAAATCCCGTCAACAGGCTCGTTTGTGTAAATTTTGTTAGAGATTCTTCCGTAGAAAGAGGTTTTTCCCGTAGAGAAAATCCCGTCAACAGGCTGTCGGCAGATAAAGCGTTTCAAGAAATCATTTCGGTGTCGTTGGAACATTATTCCCGGCAGATAGGCTGTTTGTGGGCCGAGGCTCAGCGTTTCAAAGGTTAATGTAATGTTACAAATTACGCTCGAAGTGGCTCGGAACGAGACAACAGTTTCCAAGAGGCGAGTTGAATTAAACGCTAATGTGTCCCGCGAATTAACGTGCCGGAAAATTGAACGGTGGATTTGAACTTCATCGGGGAAACATTCGGAAGTAAAAGGCATTGTGAAGCGAAGCGAATGTCGTCTCTATTGGATGACCCGTTTGTTCAACGTTCTATGTATCGATGCGTGAAGTGTGTGCTTGAGGTTATTCCACCGGATAGTGAATCACGAGCGGCTACATACCAAAGCCTCCGGTGTTAAAAACGTCGGGAGCATGTTCGCGTTTGCATTAGCACACGTCGAGGTAGAATCGCTAGATGAGGGAGGAAGCGCGAAACGAGGAGAAACAGTTACCCTCTCCCTGCCAGTATCGGGTTAGCCACGTGACATTGTGACGCATGCAAGACAGAGACGAAGGGTGGGGAGTATCTTCGTAGAAGGAGAACGATAGAGTTGGTACACAAGTTGATTCTGAATCATATGTTGATTCTTTACAGCAACTGCATGAAACATTAATGCTGCGTTTGACTGAAATATTATTAGTGATTGCAAATATTCATCGACGGCACAAGAAATTCGAAAATGAAGACGGAAGTTTCATAAAACATAACGGAAATTATAAATTAAATAAAATACGACCGAATATTATGAATCGAGGACTCATTGAAGAGATCAATAGGATTAAAACTTCATAATTTATTGGCGAACGTGTGGAAACTGATGCTGAAATTAATCAATGGACTACGGATTTGATGCATTTATGGCAGAAATAAATAGCTGCAATGCAGAATATTGGAAATTAACCGTTTTTACATTTTTTACTTTGTAAATGTTGAAATTACACAGATGCTTTCGTTAGAAATAATTAAGCATACGTTGTGATAAAAATTCAATCTTGTGATTTTTATAAAACAACGTGTATATCAGTCGTATCTCGTGCTCGGATAATGTTACGAATTCGTTTATATTGTTTGCAAGTTTTAGCATTGCATTTTAAAAAATACGGATAGTTGCAGTAATAGACAGTTGGTATTTCTAGCAGGGATGGTAGATTTTTAGCGAGGAGTTTATGAAAAAAAATTCAATGAAAAATAGTCTCCTGCTCGAGAAGGCGAAAGAATTGCTATGAAGAGTTTGGCGGTCCTTCAAATTCTACCGCAACGCACGGCTGACTGTGACGTTTCGAGAACGAGTATGATATACGCCCTGCGAAAATTCAAGGTGAAATAGCAGACGCAAATGGATCCCTGGGAAACAACCTCGCGCGCAATTTAGCACGAACACTAGCCGAACAAGACATTACCTAAACAGATTTGTACAATATACATAGATGGATCGCGTCTATTTTGGAAGTGTTCCACGGAAAACACGGCTCCATAGAGGAGAGAAGGATTCGCGTCGAAACGAACGGGAAAAGAGAAAATGGAAACCGGCCGGTCCGTTCTGTATAAATTCGTCTGCCGCGTACATGTTGCCATTATTGTTCATGAATAAGTATGAGGAACATTGTAAACACATCGCGCTTGCGAGGAACTTTTGCAGAAAACCTCACGACTTTCCGATATTAATAAACGGATTTTAAACTTCTAACAGTACTCGCACGGTAAATCCGCAGGTATAAGAATACAAAAACAAAAGATAGACATTATTGATTTTTATTAATTCAATCTAGAATAATTCCATTGTATATGATTTTTTTCATTTTATGGATATGAAATTGATATAATACCTCATACAATGCTTAAATTTGTAGCGATCGATTAGTAGACTCCGAATCTTTATGCGAAATAAAAATTGTCTGCATCGATTGCAAGAAATAGAAACTAAATTGAATGTTATTTCTTTTCTTAATGATTTTAATAGAGGAGAAATCATATATTGACGTCTTTAATTTCAAAAATTTATGAACAATTTGGAATTTCATCTTCTCAATTTTGCTATGAATGCATGAAGATTCGCGGTCTATTGATTAGATATCAACATATTTAGTGATTTAAACAAATTTCTGAAGTGTGTATTTTCTAAAGTGAGATGTAAGCAACAATGAAATTCATTATTGAAGGAAAAATGATATTAAAAGTTGACGACTGCGGAGACATGGACTCGACGATGATTATGTGAGGCTCATATTTTAACCTCCCAACTTATCACTCTTCATCCACCTAATGTAACGTGGTGTCATCTCAAAATGCAAAAACTCATTTCTGTGCAGATTACATCCTCCTGCACGTGGCACATTTAATCTCTTTTTTATTTAGTTCTTTTAAATTCGTGTTTGCCCTCTCGTGTCGTGTATTTTTTTACACGTTCTCCCATATGATGAAAGATTAATGTAATTTGTACAACGCGAATTGCAATATTGAAGATGCACACGTATTCTAATAATTGAAGTGCGGAATAAAGTAACGCTGAAAAATGTTTATAATTCATGGAGGAAATTTCGGAATTTTGCATTTTCGTCCTGACTACGTCGCTGGACAGAATTCCGAAAATGGTGTAGACGTAGAAAGAATATGTTTGTAAATGTTCAAAATATTTTTAGATCGAGCTATTATATTTGTTTAAAATCATGATTATTTTGGAAAGTATTTCTATTCGTGATTCTTCCGATTATTAATAACATTTTGCAATAACTAGTAGCAGTTTCAGAACATTACTAATGTAGTAGTGGTCGTTTACAAATACTTAACAATTTATGATATCATCTATTTTAATTATTCACGAGATCACGTTTCATATAATATTTAAGGCGCTTGATTATACAAAATCATTTCGGGTAGCGATTCCGGAAGTCAACGATAAGAGAAAATCAAGAGTATACTAACCTAACTCACGTGCGCCAATATTAGCAGATCACCATTATGTATGCGTAGTTCAGACAAACTTTTAGCGGCTCCTACTTGAAAATAAGATCTCTATCTCGATTTTATCATTCTCCAATATATTTTGTTGTTTCTCATAATTAAATTACATTATGTTAATTATCACCACCGGTAGTTAATAGTTCTTCACAAATCAAAAATAAATCATTCACGATCTGTTAATGAATTGTTCGATAGCGAAGCTATATTGGACAATTCTAAGAACTTCTTTTAAATTATTTTTCACAAGGAAAAATGATTGAAGTGTTAATTATAACATTGTAGAATGGGGACGCTAATTGTAACCAGATTATTATATAAATTTATTTACTGTTTTATACATAATATAATTTGCAAAATGCATATTTTAATATATATAATACATAAAATTCGAAGTACATACATGTGCCACGAAAATTAAATGTTGGTTCATATTCATTCTTGCTGTTATGGAATTCCACGAGTGAACTATCCGGTGGGAATCGTATTAATTAAACTGCTAAAGTCTATGAACAACTGTATCAACTTGTACTAACCTGACCAGGGAACTATACATTGCGAGATTGATATTTAAATATGATTTTTCTTAAATACAGAGAAGGAATAAAGCAATTTCTCAAAAAGTTCCAACACGTAACTCTCGATTATTTTCCATAAATAAATTATGAAATATGTAAAGACTCCTTTCACACACGATTTTATTGCTGAAAATAGTGTTCCCATATGTTATTTTATTTTCAATGAAATATTAAACATCATTCGTCGAGTACTGATCGGAAGAAATGAATGGTCTAATTGGTTTCTGGCCTTGTTCCAATTGAAAGGTGATCAAAGAAATATTATTTTCATAGAATATCCATTATTCATTATAGGAAATCAATTAAGTCATAACCGAATTCATTTCCGGATTTCCTGGTACTTTTCATCGAAACGAGTGCTGGAATATTATTCTTATATCACAGAATATTGAAATCATTGATTCTTTCGTATTTCCGAATGAGCGTTCGTTATTATTCTACATAAACGGTGGAAATTCAGATTTGCGATTTGAAAGTGATTTTACATATATATTTTACAAGATTTCAAAGATGAAGAACACAAAGTGAAGAAAATCAAAAGAAACTGTTTTATGCATGTAGTTATTTAAAAGTATAATGCATTCATAAAAGTCACTGCTTTACATTTCAAGTAAAGAAAATCAATTTTTTGCACGTTGTAATAAATTATAATGCACAGAGTATGTACAATGTTTGTAAAGAACGACTTTTTTATAATAATATTGTTTCTCGTATTTTACAATCAGGTTCGTTGTATAGGTTGGCAAGAAAGTAATTTCGATATTTTAAGATGAAATAAAAACCCATTTTTTTCTACAATATTTAAGCAATCAACGTTAATCAGTAAAATATTTTTCCATTTTGTTCCATGATCTTTTGCCATCTTTCTGATGGTTTCATAATTCCGCGGTCATAAAACTTGAAAATTTTCCCGAAATTGGGTTTATTTTCACCTTAAAATACCGAAATTACTTTATTCTAAAATAACTACGAAAATCGTTGCCGAAACGAACGCCGATAACGAACGTATCAAAAAATCAGTTTGATATTCTGGTGCGTTCATTGATCAAAACGGATGCTTCTCGCATGAATACACCGAAAACATGAGCGAGGATAATGTATTCAAGAATGTGAGGCATTATAAACGAGAAGTGACGGGAAATAGAAAGTGGGGGGAAACAGGATAACAAGAGCCCCGTGATTCAGAAAGAAAAAGGGAAAAGAGTTAAGTGAGATTGAGGGATTCAAGTATACGCTTACATAGGTTTCGTAGATCATGTGTCTATAGTCCTTTGTGTTACGCCTCGACGTTTGAATACGGGTCACTGAAAAAAGATATTAAAAAAAAGACGAACCCGCAAGACACAACAAGATCAGAAATTCTATACTTGACACACACCGAATGCGTGTATGAAATCTTACCTGAGTGAAATTACTCGACACCTTTTGAAAAAGAGATTTGTTCACGGTATGCTTTTCACCGGAAATTATTTTCATAATTTCGCTGATAATAATAAGCTGCACGCTTTAGAAGTTAAGACCATTTGTTGATCCGATGAATAAGCACGTAGGAGAATCAAATTTCACCAGTCCACGTAGTTAAACTTGGTCCTTGTAGAAACACTTCAATTTAACACTATAATTTATTGTTACTTTAACCCTCTATTGCATGAATTTTTATGACGAGTTGAAAAATATATATATGGCTGTTAGTCTACTTAAAAATGAGTGTGGTCATGAAATAAATAATAAAATTTTATTAGAAAATGTTATTTATTGCATTTTATGACTGTTCTCCTGTATGGAAACTTTATGCATATTTATTTATTATTTAATGCTATAAACCAGACATGGTTCATTCTGCGATTTTTTATTTATAAGCGCAATGTTCGCACAAGGAACCAAAATGCTCAGAGTCTTCAGTATTGTCTACAAAATCTATATAAATAAAAATGTAAATGTTCGTTCGTTCAAAATCTTAAATCTCCGAAAGTTCTTCGCCGATTGCTTTGAAATTTTTACACAACGTTGCATTCGAATACGCGCGTGTTTTTATATACGTAAAAAAAAATTGTATACCCACAAGCATTGTGAAATTAAACATATTAGAAACGTGCGCTATCTCTTTTCCATTTAACCAGACTGAGCCACAACAACGCGTGGCCAGGTACGGCTGGTTCACTATAAAACATTTGTAAAGTCACCAATTGAGAACGGAATGCAACAGAGGGTTAAATTGTCCAATTTATTGGTATGGCGAGAATGAAACAAAAAGTTAATTTGACGCGGGCTATACCACTATATTCTATTATCCGAGAGCAAAAGGTTCAATGGCAGTTCTAGACAGGGTGAAATAATATTCTCGTACAGGAGGAACGTTAACATGGCATTCAACGTAAAGACGTGCACCTCTCGCGCTTTGTCTCGCAGCAGGCGAGACAATTACTATTTTCGGTGTTGGAATGACGTTACATGCGAGTAATAACCCATTTCCATTTAAGACACGGCGCTCGTTGCATATGTATGACCATGCAGGAACGACGAGACTTGCGCAGCAGAAACGGTAGGTGCAGTATATTCAAATATATTCTGATTTTCCGTAGCGATTCCCGCAGTGGTACGCGTACGAATTACGAAAAAATTCATTAATATTTCCGCGTTCGTTATCTTTCGGAGGTTCGCGAGATTGCCCCGCGTGTTCATATGACCCGGGGGTGTGTACAGTGATCATGCAGAGAGCATACGCTGAGAGAAAACGCTGATTCAGTATACTCATAGGGAAAGGATTTTAACCCAGAATGAGTTGCTATTATGATGTCTATCCCGGGGGAGTCGGTCTAGCGCGGAATCGGGAATTAAATATTGATACAGCGAAGTAATTCTCGATAAAAATCCTGCAATTACGCTGACCCATGCTTTCTTGCAATATTTTCACGTTGATCCAATCTAATACTTTATACTTTTAACGATGTGGTATTCATTATATTCAATCCGTTAAAAAACGAACACGGAGAGTCGATGTCGCAATTTGTATTGCAATCGGAGAATTAATTACTTGGAAATAATTTAACGAGGCTTTTTGTGAAGAGAAAATATCATTCAATAATTTTTTTATTGGGTTGAAATATTGAAAGAAAGTAGCCAGGAAATAACACCTCGAGGCTAAATATTAAAATGGAATTTTTGTACATAAGTCCAGTTTTTGGAAGAGGAGAACATTATTTAGGGATTTTTTAATGTTAAATTTAGACTATTATGTGCTCGCATTACTT